>JABUQX010113832.1:0-15328 GCA_015478945.1 Trachelipus rathkii
GGAGGTGAATTCCACCGTTTTATTTGTCGGTGGTGGACTCTATATTGTCGTCCGGTGTCCGGAGCCTCGACAATATAAGTTACATCATTCGAGTTTATCTTAATTATTGTCAATGGTCCTTGATACCTTTCTTTAAATTTGTTCAAGGTGAGGTCTCCTGGCAATTGAACCTTAAGAGCCACTAACTGGCCTAGTGAGTAAGAATGGTACTTTTCATGTCCTTCATCCCAATACTGGGTAAACCTTGTCCATGGCAGTCTAGGATGGAATTCCATGAGCATCTCTAAACAAAATTTCGGTAGGTGTTTTTCCCGTTTCTGCATGTTTCAGATGATTATATTTTAAAATTACTTGTGGTAATATGATATCCCACTGACCGGGATCATTGAGAGAAACTCTTAAATATTGTATTAAAGTTCGGTTCATTCTTTCCACTATACCATTCGATGAAGGGTTGTAAGGAGTTGTGTAAATATGATAGATGCCTAAGGAAAGGAGCAAATTTTCAAAAAGAGGTCCCCTAAACTCCCTAGCATTATCCGACATAAGTCTTGATGGAATTACTGGTAAGTACGGTATGATATTTTCTAAAGCCGTTGCAACGGTTGCAGTATGCTTAGTTTTTATAGGCACAGCAGCCACCCATTTACTAAAATGGTCTATAAAATCCAACGCATAGTTATTTCCTTTGTTGGATTTAGGCAATTGTAAAAGATCAATTGCTGTAAGTTCAAATGGATGATAAGTATTAATCTTAATTTTTGGTGGTGCCCAAATGACGTTAGAAATTTTTGCTAGTTGACAAGTGTGACAAGATCTAGTGACATCCTGGCATATCATTCGCAACTTGGGATGCCATATTATATTTTCTATAAGAGCATATAATTTATTCTGCCCTATATGAACAAATTCAAAATGATTTATTATAGCCACTTGTACGGCAAAACTGAACGAGACCACGTAGTGATAATGATTATTGCGATTGCAGTGGATTATATGGTCATCTTGAACAAACAAGAAGTTTCGTGACCTACTGAATAATTTTAAGGGTCCCCTGAAGGGTTGATTGTTTCGCAAAGCTCTCATTAATCTTTTCAACAAAGGATCAACTTGCTGACATTCAGTTATTTGAGACATAATGACTTCCACTGAATCCTGTGAATTCAACACCAAAGAAAAATTATGTAAAGTTATAGTTGTGTTAGGCAACTTGTCCAGAGTCATCTCCTCCCCACCAGAGTTCTTTAATTCATAAAGAAGATGAAGATTTAATTCCGATAAATCCTCCTCCATCAAAATATCTGGCACTAAATTATAATGAATTACTGGAGGACTCTTAGAATCAGGCTGTAATTGTGGATATGCGATTATTGCGGTAGTAACTGATGTTGGTAACTCCTCTGAGTTCACTGGTTTTAAAAGATTAAAGTGTATCCCTCCTCTGCAAAACAAGTAACAGGTTTTCTCCTCTGAATCAGAGGTTGATATCCCAAATTGAAGAGGGTGTTCTTTAGAACTATACACCAACACTTTTACTTTGTACATCGTTGCAAAAGCTTGAATACTATGTGTGAATGGAAGTTGGCCTGGATATTTTGACAATTTTAATTGTTGAAGGGTTTGTTTTTCACCTTTGCCAGTTGGCAAATGATAATCTTTTCGATGATCTATTAATTCTTCTATTATGTTTACACGTAGTGCTATATGTTGACTTATTATTGTATAAATACTGTGAAAAACATTGAAAAAGGGAATCCCCTCCTCCAGGCATAGAATGTTCTATAAATCCGTCTGGAATTTCTGGGATATAACTCTTATCGATTGTTTCAGATTTAATTTCATAAGGATTACGAGACAAAAAGTCTGCTACTATATTTTGTTTACCCGGTAAATAGTGAAGCTCATAATCGAGGTCGTTTAATTCCTCCAGAGTTCGGGCAACTCGGTGGTTTACAAGTGGCATGTTTTGCAAGAATAGGATAGGTTTGTGATCTGTGTATATTTTATGACTTTAATCTTGTATAAGAACGGTTTTAATGACCTGACGGCCCAGCGAATGGAAGCAACCTCCCTTTCAGTAGTGCTATACCCCCTTTGAGCCTTTGAAAATACTGTTGAGATGTACGCTATAGGTTTTTCTTCATTATCCTGCACCTGGCTAAGACAGGCTCCTGCACCTATTCCCGATGCATCTGTATATAGTAATAGTGGTTGTGCTTTTTCTGTACGATCCGGATAAGTTAATAAGGGTGGTTTAGTTAAGAGTTGTTTTAATTTGTCAAAAGCTTGTTGACATTCGTCCGTCCACGGAATGGTTGATTTACATTTTAATAGGTCAAACAGGGGTTTTGCAATCACTGAACAGTTCGGTATATGCCGGCGATAAAAATTAACCAGTCCCATAAACTGTCGAACTTTTCTAACTGTAGTTGGTGCTTTAAAGTCTTGAATTCCTTTGAGATTCTTTTCCAAGGGAATCATACCCTTACTTGAAATTACGTGTCCCAGGAAGCTTACTTCTCGTCTTAATAAATACGTTTTTGAAGGTTTTAGTTTAAAGCCGTTGACTCTGAATGCAATGAGAACCTCTTCTAATACTGCCAAATGTTCCGCGAAGGTTTTAGTGATGATAAGCACATCGTCCAGATAAACCCTGACTTCTTCCCATGAAAGGTGACTTAATATCAAGTGCATGGCTCTCTGGAACGTGGCGGGTCCATTTTTTACGCCAAAAGGCATTCTAAGGAATTCCCAATGGGATAATGGGGTTGAGAAAGCAGTCTTCTCGATGCTGTCCACCGCCATTTCAACCTGATAGTACCCCTTTATAAGGTCGATAGTCGAAAAATATTGCTTGCCTTGAAGGCTAAAGAGGGTATCTGTCAGATTAGGAATGGGAAAGGAATCTCCCTTTGTGACAGAATTAAGTTTTCGATAATCTATGCATAGCCGCATAGCCCCATCAGGTTTTCTGATGGGTACTACCGGTGCTGAGTAAGGAGAAAAAGATTGCCTGATGATGCCCTCAGCTTCGAGTTTTCTGCACACTTCCTCCACTTCATATAAAATAGGACCTTGAAGTCTTCGAACAGGTTCACATATAGGATTATCTATGTAAGTTTCAATTGAGTGTTTAAGAACAGAGGTACACCCCACATCTGTTATCGTCTCGAGGCCTTAATAGCAGTTGGATATTTCCAGTAAGAGTTGTAATCTAATTGATTCTTTTATGCTCCGAAGTTGGTCGTGTTGATCATAGTTGAAGCCTCTTCGAGTATTGGCAGAGGTCCATTCCTGTATGTGCCTTTGAGGGTTTTTGGGTGGCTGTCGACCACTGTTTTACGGCAACTCGATTTTCATAGGAATGGATAGGATGGATTAGATGGATAGAAGAGCTGAAAATGACCCTTGTGGTAAACTCTATTTTCAGCTTTAATTATATTAGCTGAAAGATTTAACAAGGCCAACACCTACTGGAGTGTCACAATGTACAAGATCATGAAACCGCCATGTGTTCCATCGACAAATGATTCTTAATCATTAGAGTGAATTAATCAAAGTGTTTTTCCAAGTAAGTCTTTATTTCTTAATTATTTCTTCTGGCTTTAGTAGCTACGTGTAATTCCTTATTAGGTGAAATTAGTACATCGGATCTAATTTAAGCAAGCAATGTTCTTGCCCTTCTCTGCAGTTCTGAATATCTTTAGCGAATTATTGTCAGACATTGTCAATGTCGTAGTTATTAGTTCTTTATTGGCCAAAGTCGGGCGCCAAAATCTATTTTCTGCTTGTAAAAAGACATGCAAACCAATTACTAACTCCATCAACATACAACCTCATCCGGAACTATCACAAAATCCCTAGATTGTGTTACGTAATTGTTGGAAAGATGTAATGATAGTGTGACAGCCCCCAAAACTTCAAAAATGACATCACCGATGCCACGAATACTAACATATTCAGTAGGCTGTATAGGATATTTATTAGGGTCTAAAAGTTTATAAGTTCTTTGTGTTATAATACTAACTGAAGCTCCAGTATCTACCAGAGCATCTATTAGTTGTGTTTGTTGGGAATCATCTATTATAACCCCTATAACTAGAGTAGCAGGTGAAGATGTTGATAAGTTTTTAAGATAAAGGCAAGGGCCTTTATCAGGCGTGGTTAATGTAGACTCCTGCTGGAGTAAATTAGTAAATGAATGATTGTCAAGGTGGACTGGTCCCTTAAGGGGAATTGAATCATGATTGATTAATAAATTTTCTATTACTTGAGAATCGATCTCCTCAATTTCAGTCTCCGAAGAAGGTTTAACAAGGTCGAATATATCCATTGGACATTCAGCAAGAAACCTCAACCTGTAATAATTCCTCTATAGGTTCTACTGTTGAATTTTCAATTTCGTCAAACATAGATGGTTGAGGTGGTGGCAACTGTGACCCGGTATTTGTCTTTCGACGCTTTTTATGACGCTGCTGTTTAGGTTGTTCTTCTAGCTCTGTGGGTGGGTCATCTCCCACAGAGTGAATTAGTTTTTTGAACTTTTAGGGGATCTCTGTGGACAATTCATGCCCAAGTGGCTTCCTTGACAATAAGGACATCGCAAAGTAGAGTCACATTTAACTTGTTTTTCTGTCATTAGTGGGCAGTCTTGCACTATATGTCCCTGTTCTTTACATCGTATGCATTGATTCTTTTCAGCATAACACTCTTCATAGATGTGCCCCCTCTTACCGCAAAATTGGCAATAAGGCCTTGATGGACAATCTTTAACATGGTGTCCTGGTGTCTTACAATATTTACAAGAAATATTATTTCCGGCCCACCATGGTTGTTGTGTTGATGAAGATGGAATAGGGTGTTGGGAGTGTTGTGATGTTGGTTGTTGAGAGGGTTGATTTTGTTGTTGTTGTTGACGATTATTTTGTTGTGGTGATATACGCCCTTTCTTAGGGGAATTTTGACCTTTATTAGATGGATAGAAAGTCCTATTTTGGCGAGGTGAATTTGGAGGGACACTACCTCTAGGGTTATTATTCATATTCGGTGGAGGCATTGGTGGTTTGGCGACCACTTGTGCGAATGTTGGTACAACATATTGTTGTTGAGGTACTTGTTGCATAGGCGGTTCATAGCCCGGATAGGTTAGATATCCCCGGGGTACGATATTTTGTTGTTGATTGTAATATTCTTGTGTTTGGTGTATAGGTAAGGGTGGTAGTGAATTTGGATGTGTTTGCACATTAGAAATATCAATCACCTCGGGTGAATATGGTTCTGGAATAATCTCTTGGGATGGTATTTGGGGAGTCGCCGATGCTGACATATGTCCGTTGTTTTTGTAACTATTATAGTGTTGCGAGATTATTTTGACTAATGCTTCCCAACTCATGGGAACTCCCGCCAAAGCAATTTCACATACAGTAATGGAGGCTTGTATAAGTTGTTGTACTTGCAACGGCGTACTATTTATTAGTTTTTCACGCACCATTTTCATATTTTTTACATCTGAACCCGGGAATCCCATCTCGGCTAAACCCTGCAACCTAAGAGCATACAAGGGTATCGTTTCATGGGAAAGAATTTTCGCTTCATTAAAGTTATTAAGATGGGTTTTAACCTTCTTCCGTAAATAGTCAGTAAACCATTCAACAAGTTGCGTTTTTATAACAGTATACCCTGCATTGTTCTTCATTAGTAACTCGTATACGTCTTTCATATTCCCTCCAAGTATGAACCCAGATGTGTTCTCCAACCTTCCGATGTTGATCGTGGATATGTTATTCTCGCATATTCTTCAAAACGTTGTAAGAACTGGGGAAAAGGCTCCCCATTTTCTAATGAGTATTTCCCTATAGGGATCATTCTTGTTGACTGATGGGGTATAAATCCCTCCAGTAACAAGACTACTTTAGAAAGAGCCATTATCATTTGCTGGTTTTGCAAATAAATTGCTTTTAACCAATCTCCATCTGTTACATCAGGTTGTGTTTGATTTACCTGATTTACCAATGAGGATGCCTCATTTGATGTAAAAGGGACAGATTGACTCTCTTGTGAGCCCTGCTGCAGTGCTGACATTTGTGGGAAATTCCATTGTGGAGATGGCAACCTCGCCATTCTTTCCATCAACCTTTGTCCTTCTGCCATTTGTTGAGTCAGTTGCTGTTTGGTGATTGATCTAAAGGGTTGTTTCTTGTAGACGGTATAACCGTAGGAATACTCGTTGTAAGGGTGGTAGTAGATTTTGGTTTTACAGAACTCTGCTGTAAGTTCTTTTGTTCCACTTCTGCCGCTAATATTTGCTTCACTTCATCCGAATTCTCCTCCCCATTCAAATTCAATCCTTCCACATCAATCTCTCCCAATTCACCAACCTCCCCACTCTCACTCACAACCACATTTTCCGCCATGTTTCTTTGTGTTATGTATGTGAGAATGTAAGAGAACTGGAATGTATACTAGACAGTAAAGGAGACACACGATAATGACAGGATGAACTGACGATGAAGGAATCAGAAACTTTTCGCAACCACACACGGAGCTAGAACCGGATAATACTTCGTAAAAGATAGAAAACCAAGAAAGTCAAAGAAAAAGTAAGGAAAAGGTAGCAAGGTAGTCAAGCAACTACGCTCTGCTACCAATTTTGTGTTGTAGAATTGTGTGGAATGTGAAAGTGAATGCAGATTTCAAGGGAAGCAAGTGTAATTGTTTTTACAGTAGTGACTTACAAAAGTCTTAACAATGGAAGAAAAATCAGTTTCAATAACAAGAGATCGTATAAAGATTATTTACTAAGATAACGCTCCACAAAATAAAGGCAAAAAAAATTTTTGTTGCATGAACACTCACCGTCCTTTTCCACTCCAATGACCTTCGTCTGGCTTAAGTGCTTAAACTATTCTTATATCTAATTTTATTCGTGCTTCATTCGCATGCAAGGTATAACATCAAGCTAAGGTGACCAAGGACAATCAGAAAACAATTCTTCAAAGAAATATAAAAGGTTCCAGCTCCAACATTCAGGCAGTAACATGAAAAAAAAATATATATTCAAGGATTAATGCCACACAATCAAATGTTTTAGAGATATCATAAATCAGTAAAAGCAAAGCCAAGTGATTACCTTAATAAAATAAAATTTCTTTGATTTAACCTTGCAAAAAATTGTACCAATAGACAAGAAAGACAGGTAAAGAAGTGTAGTTTTTTTAAGTTTACTTAATTATTTCTCATTATACAAGGTATTACAAGTAATAAGTATATTCAAATAGGATTACATTCAGGTTTTATTAATAGATGTGTAATACAACAGAAACCCCATATATATATATATATATACTTAGCTATAGAGATGAAAAAAAAAATTCAAAAATATCTCACTCCAACCCTTCAAATTTGTTCCTATGGTTCTAAAAACCTTCTCTATGAAATATTTCTCGATTTAACCAATTAGAACATCTTGCACAACGACCTCAAAGTTTTACCCAGGGCACATGCTTCCAGGTCCCTCTCTTTTGGAGTATTAACTGCTCATAGCGGTGGTTTCATGGCTGCAAACCACTCATTGTTGCCTGGTTTGTTTCATTATTGTTATTTTTCTACTTCAGTTTTATAATCTTCTCTTTCTAGACATGATTCGGGTTCAAAATCTAAAAAGTCGCTCTTCCGGTGCAGTTTTTCAAAGAATTGAATAGTTCGTTTTGTCGCAAAGTCTCTAAATTGCTGTTGTTCACTGATGCCTTTGGGATTGTGACCATCTTAGGAGGTGATTGAATGTCTTCACTCCCACTATCTCCTTCCCTAATGGCAGAGACGATTTTTCTTTTTGTAACAGAGGGTACCTTTTAATCGAAAAGAGAGAGTCCAATTAATTCTTCAGACAGATACCAAAGGTGTTGTAAAAATTTACTTAAAGCAGCATTTCCGACATTTGAATCAATCTTGTCATACAAATTTAAGTTTTTTATGAGACAAAGATCATTCCTAGGAGCCGCTACTGGGCTTGCGGCATATGTCCATACCTCTGCATAAATTCTCACTCCAAAAATACATATTTTCCCAAGTGCTGATTCTTCATATTTTGTTAGATGAAATTGCCCTTGAAACATCCATACTTTCAGGGAGTATATGATCTTACTCATTCATCTTGCAAGATGCTTGGGTCCAGGAGTATAAAAACGGACACCACCAGAAGGAACACCCCCAAGAAAGATCATAACCAGCTCAATCAGTTCACGGTAATCCCCACACAAATTCAGACGCTCATGGAGCACATGCTGCCCAACGAATACGTTCTTCTTTAATATCAGCCAAAAACTCGTGCATAGTGGGATATTGGATTCCTGTCGAGAATTTATCTCTATCAATGTATTCCCAATTAGCCTGGAAATCGTTTGAATAGGGCAAATTCGGGGGAAGATGAAGGGGCCAGAACCTCTGAAACTTCATTTTGCAAATAAAGCTCCATAATGTGATTATCGGCAATGGAAGTGTGCAGAATTCTTTTCGAGTTTTTTTGTTCACCATATGCAGGCACCTTGTGTGTCCAGTATTTGAAGCTGTCGTGTCAAAAGACATACCTACAACGCTGATTCCCGAGATTCATTTTCATTGGCCTCAATATGCATAGTGCATATTGAGACGGTTGCACGCCACTTTGCGACAATGTAGTAACTTTGCGTTGTATTAGTCCAGATATAGGATCGGAGTCGATGCTATATGTTCTTTGGAAAAGTTAGATGCATTCATCAGTTTTACCATCCCAGTGAACTATTAGTGAATTGAATTCATCTTTCAGGTGAGAAGCAATTTGTTGTCTATGCTTCATTCTTTGGCGACGAATACCGCTTGATGTTTAATAAGCTCGCATCATGACACAAAGAGCTTGCAGCTTCCATTAAAACATATGTAGCAGCGTGATCGGTTAGTTTAGTTCTGTCCAAAGTTGCTGCTAATTAGGAAGTGATAACATTGGTTCTAGCTCTCTTAACTTTTTTTCTTTGTGGAGGTGTTTGCCCACCAATGGCTCCATGGACATTCTCATCTTTTTGGTCGGAATTACAATCATCACTGGTGGAAGAGGAACTACTTGTTGATTCTAGTTGAACAACGGCAGATGAAGTAGCTATATCATCTTTAACACGCTGAAGCTGTTGTAAAGTTCGCTCTTGTCTTTCAGTTTTTCTAACCTCTTTTCTCGCCAGAGCTCTGTCTATATTACCCATTCTTCCTCTTCTACCTGGCTCTCGTTGGGCAATTAAAAAGGCTTTATCTTCTTCATTTGTCATCCGCATTAATGCATCTGCATGAGCAACGTCAAAAAGATTCTCCATTTGATTTTTGAATGCATCCTCTCGTGCTATTTGCCTAGGAGAACGAGTTTTCCTTTTTTTCACTAGTCGGGATCTCGTATAGCTTTTCCATTTTTGTAATGATAGTATCTTTTCTCATCTTCTAGAATTCTGGCATGTCCAGAATTGCTGTCGACTATTTTTCAGTACTTTTGGGTTGTTACATTTTGGATAGTAGTCTTCTTTTGCTGAAGTAAGTATAAAACTACAATAGCTTCTCCATTAGAGGGAAGCTTTGAACCTAAAAGCTCAGGTTGAGGCGAAACGAGAAAATCTTTGCGCCTAGTTGATGCCATCTTAAATAACCCTGTTTTCAAATTTATTTTATGTTTAAACTTTTAAATATTTATGTATTTTACTAGTTAATGTTATCTTAAAATGCAAAAAAATTGAATGAAATGAAAATAATAATAATAATAATAATATAATAATAATAATAATAATATAATAATTAATAATAATAATAATTAATAATAATAATAATAATAAGTAAAATAGCATTATTATTAATAATTAAAATGAAAATGTAAACACTTCTGCCTTTGTAGACGCACACCTTAACAATGCTATCAGATAGTGTTAGAAATCAGGATATCGCATTGCCCTATTTTATCGGACACAAAGTATAGATACGTGCAATTACTAATCTCTGTGTGCTGCACCATAAACAACAACATAAGCAATTGTCACTCAACGTTACAAGAAACATCTGGGAATCGGTGTGTGCTGCACCATAAACAACAACGTAAGCAATTGTCACTAAAAGTTACAAGAAACGTCCGGGGGAGCGTTAACAGTCAAATTTCAACATCCTTGTGCAAGATGTTCTAATATTCAAAATTCAAAAATATTTTGCATAGAGAGTTTTTTCCTATAATGTAACAAATTCCCCAACATGGAGCTAAGAATTTCAAACTTTTGATTTTAAGGACCACGCTAATATATATATTTTATATATATATATATATATACTAACTCCCTTCTCCCCCTTAGTGGTTTTGCTTGGCCAGCAAAACAGAGTATTAAATTTCTTTAAGGCCGTGACTCCGAACTCCTTTTTGAAATAGTTTGTATTGGAAATTTCGAGGTACTGATATCGCTATCAGAAATTAAATAATTTTATACAAAAATAATTATTTGTATTGGAAATTTTGAGGTACTGATATCGCTATCAGAAATTAGATAATTATACATAAATACTCTTAAACCTAAAAAAAATTTGATCTATAATCACAGCATATAAGACTGATTCCTCTCAGAATAAGTAAGTAATGTTTATAAATGTTCTAAAGTTTGTGAATCAACATCAGAGGAAAAAAAAATATAAAGTAAGTTTAATTTTAAGTTTTAGTAGATTTAGAGTAGTTTTATCACTGTTCTTATTTCACTCACACTTTAATATTGTTTTAGAAGTTAAGTTTACTTTTAAAATATCAATTAAGGCACTAACAGTCAATTCACTTAATTAATACAGTTTAGCACAAACTTCTCAAGTTAAAATAAATATTTGTATTCAAAAAAAACAAGTTACAATTTTTTTTTTGACAATGTTTTATATTTCTTTATGTCCTTTACTTAAATAAGACAAGATAATTGTATTTATTTTTAGTTAAACAAGACAAGATGATTATATTTATTACTCTCAAATACCTTGGGCATGATTAAGGGTTGTGGCTAAAGTGATGAAAACGGTTGTGAGGGCTTTTCTAAAGCCAAAGGTGTAATAACAGGAAAAAAAATCCTTCTTCCAGAACTCCCTCAAGAAGAGGATAAAGTAGCAACTGACAAAGAAAGCACTTGTTCAAGCAAATATGATCATCTGATCCTGAAGCAAAAAGGGTTCACAAGAAGGGTCCTGTACCCTGTTCCTTTAAAAAATTATATATACATGTAAAAAAATTTGCTTAGCAAGAAAAGTGTATGATTTACTTTAACTTATAAAGTCAGGAATAAAAAAAAAGAATTACGCATCAGTTTTACATCAAAGAGAATACAATTTGAGGAATAAAGATGATAAAGTAGATTTCACGAATCTCAATCGACTATCTTGAGGAAGAAAGCTTGATTACAAGGCATCTATCCTAAAACAACAAAAACACACTTACGTCAATTGGGTACTCCGATGAAATTATAGGACTTATTAATATCAATATGATCACTTCAAAAATTTTCCTCCCTCTAACCTTAAAAAGGTAAATTAATATGTTGATTGTAGTAAATAAGTAAGAAGCACTTCAACCAAAAGACTGAGAAAATGTAGACAACTTTAACTTACAGCTGAAAAAATATTTTATCTTATACTTTGTAGAAGTGAAACTATAACAATTTATTTTAAAACAAAATATTGCATAACAATCTTTCACTCTCAAATGCATATAAGCGTATTAATTTTATATATATAATCCTTACACTAAAATTGTGACGCAGTTTTAATAATAATATATGTAAGGGGAAGTAACGTCCACAGATTGCGTTATTCCCCTCAATATATGAATTTGAAGAATAATGATTATTAGAAAGATTAATGAATGAACAATATAATGTGTAGATACCTTCAATGAGTCAATTCTTGTTCCGGATGGATTGTGAAACAAAATTTAGCTTGAGGACAACGTCGGATAACAGAACACTAGATCTTTTGTGGTAACGATGGGTAGTTTCACTGGACCTGAGGATTAGAGCGGATAGCCACGTAACCTCAGGGGTGAAGAATTCATCCACGACGCCAGACTTATTAAGAAATCTCTTTTCCTCTTTTAATATTTTAACTCTTTTATGGTATTTTATGCAGATCAGAACACATTTAATAATTTAATAATAGTAAATAATAATAATAAAGAAAATAAAGACTCAGGGATGACGAAAAGATTATTGTATAAAACAATTTTTAATGTGAAAACGGTTTAACAAAGAAGGTTAGGGATCATGAATAGGTCCATATTTATATATAAGAATAAATCAACAACAGCTAAAATGCTGCATTAACTGGTTCATAAAAATAGGAATAAAAATAAGAAATCAAAAACAGCTAAAATGCTGTATGAACTGATTCATGAAAATTAGGAATAAATTGGACACCGAGTAAAAGTGGAGTGTCTTGTTTGTGAAAATACACTCAACAATCTCTTTTACTTATCTTTTAGAATTTAGATCTTGGTTCCAAATGAAGCTACGGGCAGTAGCGGCGCTAAGGTCTTCGGGGCCCTCCCGCAAGAATTTTGCTGGGGCCCTCTTTATATATATACCGTAATATATATATATATATATATATATATAAAAATATATTTCTATGATATTATATATATATATTATATATATATATTCATATATATAGTTATATATATATATATATATATATATTTATACCGTAATTATATATTATATAGATATAAGTTATATATATATAGTATATATATATATACTCTATATATATTATAATATTATATATATATATATATATATATATATATATATATATATATATTATATAATACTTATATATATATTATATATATATATATATATACCTGTTAAGAGGTCTTCCAATATATATATTTAAAAGATTACAAGTGATTTACTGAGCTTTAATTTACATTACAAACACGCAGTGAGTATATGCTGGTTATATATATATATAGTATAGATATATATTATATATATATATATATATATTATTATTAGTATATATATATATATATATATATATATAAATATATAATATATGTATTATATATATATATATATACTTCTTTAAAATTTTTCCTAATCGTTCATTTCTTTTGAAGAAGAAATACGTTGATTGCTTGATCAATATTAATTGCTCGAGTTTCTTCATGCTCGATACTCAGAATTGCCAAGTCGCTCAGTCTTGACTGGTTCATAGTACTTCTCAAGTAATTTTTTACGTTTTAATTTTGAGAAGCTTCTCTCTGCCATTGCTGCTGTAACTGGTAGAGTAAAATATAGCTGTATTGTTGCTATTCGTTCGGAGCTACCTAACAGGAACCCTGTTTTTTTGTAATGTCAGGCAATATCTTTGATATTCTTTTCGCGTATGATCTCCTACATAATAATTTCTAAATAATAACAGCATTAGATTGCAAAGGTAATGTCACTGGGGTATTTGCTTATGAGGATGTTTACTTTTTTGAAATTTCCTCCTCAGTCAGTTTTGTTAAGCTTTTTGGTTCCAAAAATGAAAAGAATTCTGCAACAGTTCGTAAACTAACGAATCTATTTTTGATCTGATTAATTGTAATATCCAGTGATGTATTGAATATATTTATTTCAAAAGCTTTCAAAGGATTGTCTATTCTGTAGTCCGATGCTATTTCATCAAAATAATGCTTCACAGTTCGTCTGCCTTTCTGTTTTAGTTCCACATGAATATTCCATGTAAAGTGCAATTGCTTTGCTTCAAGGAAGAATTCAGAGAAGTTTCTCCTCAAATGTTGTAATTCTTCATTGGCGTGACTCAAGAAGAAACATGCTTTATGAAGATCAACTGACTTATTTTTGTACACTTTCAGAAGCTCTTACTAATGTTTTAAGATTTTTGTTTTGTGGGGTGGATCATATAGCTATAACTGAAAGGAGTCGCAAGATGTTTCCTATGATGAGGGCTGTTTCTACTTTGCTGGTCATTGCGACCGATAGAATAAATTTTCTTGATAGTTAATTACACTTGAAAGTTTTTTTTTGCTTTGCCAAAAGGCAATCATTTTGTGATGCCCATCTTGTCGGACACAACTTATGATAATCCTTTTTTCCTTGCTAGTTCTCCTTCTAGTGTTTTGTTGAGAAGCTTGCAAACGGGGTAAACTTCCGCTAAAGAATCATACTTTGGCTGAACAATATCATAAAATTTGACTAACCTCAGTAATGTTAGAGACTGAATCATTCACACAAGATTCAGGTTATGTAGAATAGAAACATGTAGTAATCAGCTGTTTGAATTCTATTTTTGAAATTCTTTTCTGTAGTCAGTGTTACTATCACTCATTTTAACGCGCAATCGTAGCCTTGTCCTCGACATTTTTTTGAATATCAATTTCCTTTTCCTTCAAATATAGCAATATTGAATTCTCAATGTTTCACTTGTTTGATCACTGAATTCTACGAAACCAAAACGACTCGTGTATCTGCAGATAATTTTCACCGGGATTTTTTCTGTCAGTGTTGTATATCTAATCACGATACTCAACAGATCTCTTTTGGAGATATCTTATGTGGTGTCTAGAATTAATGAATAATACGGAGCTGAGGTTATTCTGAATAATAATGTTTTCCTAACTGAACATGCAAGTAAACTAATCATGTCATTTTGTATTTCATGATGTAAATACTTGTTTCTACTTTTCTCATTTGATATTGAATATTCAAAGAGTCATATCGAGAGAGTAGATCAACATATTCAAAAAGTTTCCAGACTCGGGACCAACTGATTCTGTATTTCTCTATGACCACGAAATGGTAATGAACACATTGCCAGTGTTCTCACCACATCGATAATGCGGGTAAAAATTTCTTTCCACTTCCGACGTTCCTCCAAGAGTTGATCAACGATAGTTTTATTTTTCTTCCATATACCATGTCATAAAAGCGTGTAAATGTGATTTGCTAAATTCATGTTTTTAATTTTCTTACTAAGCCCCTGCCAATCACGAATGCCTATACGCCAACTTCTTGATTCAGGGCATTCATTGAACAGCCAATAAGGCATACAATAAACAGCATCTAATTTGGGAGAATAACAAAGCCAATATCTTTCGATTTTTTGGCCAGTTATAGTTGCCTATGAATAATATTCAGCACTGAATGATCTTTTTGAAATTATATCCATAGGAAAGGGACCTAAAGGGCGGCATGGTTCACCGGCTAAAATTTTTTCTCTGGATTCCTTAGAAAGAGGCATAGGAAAAAATCCAATGTCATTTTGGAATTAATTTTTATACTAAATCTTAGCCACGGTA
>JABUQX010113833.1:2500-12500 GCA_015478945.1 Trachelipus rathkii
TTATCCCAACCGAATTTGTCCAAGCGCAAGGTTTTTTTGCCACTATTCATCAACGCCTGTCTGAAACAGGATATTTGCAGTCCAAAGAGCACACTAATGCAGGTAGACCCCGATCTACTAAGACTGTTGATTTAGAAGAATTAGTTCTTAATGAAATTGTTTGAGCATGCCTGAAAAGAACACGGGCTGACATTTGTCACTACAGTTTAATTCGAACCAATCTAGTACTTGGAGGTTACTACACGAGCAACAGTTACACCAGTTAACGTTCATAACGAACACATTTGGGCAGACGAGAATCCTCATGCCATTAAACAGAATCGTTTTCAACATCAGCTTTCAGGAAACATTTGGCAGGAATTTTACATGATCATGTACTTAGTTCGAGCTTCCTTCCAGGCTTAATGGCATAATCTACTTAAACTTTTTGAAACATGAGTTCCGTACCTTGTTTAATGATGTACCTCTTTAGTTGCGCCAAAACATGTGGTTTGTGCATGATGGGACTCCTGCACACTTTAGTGCTGCAGTTCGTGAACACCTGAATGAGACCTTTCCCAATCAATGGTTAGGTCGAGGTGGCCCAGTTACGTAGCACAGCAAGGTCTCAAGACCTAAAATGCCTTTGGATATTACCGGTTGGGGGACATTTTAAAAGACTTAGTAATACTCTTCTCACAATCGACCACCGTTGAAGACCTACGATTAAAGATTAATGAACGGAATTGAACGAACACATGCAAAGAGACTCCTGAATATTTGAACGGGTCCAAACATCCGATGAGAAAACGCCACGACGCGTGCATTGGGAACAATGGAGTCATTTTCAACATCATCTTAAGTCTTTTGATATCATTTGTAGGTGCTTTAGAAACAGTAATGTTTATGTTGCAAAAATTAAACCTAGTCATACAATATAATATGTCTATTTACACCTCATTGCGAATGAGTATTCGTTTCTCAAATCTTTTTTACTCCGCCATTTTTTAAATTTTGAGGTTTGTACTCTTACTTTGAATTTGTAGATACAAAGATATTTGTAAAAAAATAAATAGGGATGGAATAGTTGCAACTAAGTCATGGCCTATAGGAACATTTCCTTTATTTTTGGCATCTTCTTACTCAGTCTACCAAAATTTTTACCCTAAATTTTGAATCTAGCCCTATATATATATATATATTAATATATATATATATATATATACTATATATATACTAGCTATATATATATATATATATAGTATATTAATATATATATATATATATATAAGTATATATACTTTATATATTTTTATATATATCTATATATATAATATATATATATTATATTATATATATATATATATATATTATATATATAAAAGTAATCTATATATCTATATGTATTTTACATATATATTTTCATGCATAATCTATTATTTATATATATACCTATATATATATAAAATTATATAAATGTATTCAAAAATTGTACAGATCTACATATTATATATATATATATAATAGTATATATATATATATATATATATATATATATATATATATATATATATATAGGACTTGTTATGTTTTACGACTCCGTAATATCGAACACGAACAATGTAATCAGATTTTTTTTCGATTATTTTAAGGCAATAGGGCGTCAAGGTTGCCAATAACATTTTTTTTTTTTTTTTTTTTTTAAATAAAAAAAAACCAAAATTAAATCAAAAGATGGAAGAGCTCAGGGTCTCTCGCGTCAGCGGGGGACGCACGAGTGGGACTTTGTCCCCCTCTTGTCACCCTCTCGGCTCGAATTTTTAAAAAATAAGAAAAAAAAAAAAAAAAAAAATTAACAGTGAAAAATTAACATGATATAAAAAGCAACTTGTGGAAACTCTCGCGATCTTTCTATTAGAGTTTTAGCTAACACGTGACACTGCCGGGCTGCACGAGCAGAGTTCTGCGATTTTCGATAATCATATCTCTTTATTTAACTTCCTTTTAAAGGACAAGTGCCTAATATATATTATACCTACTATATATATATATATATATATATATATATATATATATATTAGGTATATATATTATATATATATTATTATATATATATATATATATATTATTAATATATATATACTATATGATATATTATATATATATATATATATATATATAATTTATAATATGATATATATTTTTTATATATATATATATATATATATATATATATATATTATATAATATATATATATATATATATCTATATATATATATATATATATATATATTATACTTATATAAGTTATATATATATATATACTAATATATTTAAATAACATCTGGCAACTGGAAAAATGTCCTTACATGAAAATATGCTTTTGTCATATTTTCGCATGAAAAAACAGATCTGTGCTTATTTAATTGCTCTACCCACGTATCAAATTGGTGAATTGGCGAATTTGGCAAACTGACACCATTTCGCATCTTTCTTGTTAGCAGATGTTTCCTCCCACGTACTTTTGTATGTTGTTAAGTATGGTTTGGATATTAGTAGAGTATATGTGTAATTATTATATATAGTTATATATTATATTTATATATAATTTATATATATAATATATAATATATATATAATATATAGTATATATATATATATATATATATGATATATATATATAATATATATATATATATATATTAATATATATATATATATATTATTTCTATTTTTATTTATATTCGAAATTATAATTTTGCTATAAATAATAATAGGAAATAATTATTATAACAAAAGTATTATATGTGTTCTAGATCTTTATAAGGCCAGTCAGTGTAAAAATAGCCTTAACCTATTTTTGTTATGTGTGTGGAGAACTTACATTTAAAACGCAACAATGTAGCTTGTCACCATTAGTTAGAAAGGCTTATGAATTGTACTTTGGATGTAAAGTTGGGGACCAGGATAAGTCCCGGGCTCCATATGTATACTGCAATTCACGTTCCAGGAATCTGAGAAACTGGTTAAAAGGAAAACGTAGCCGTATGAAATTTGCTGTACCTATGATTTGGCGTGAACCGACAAATCACGTAACGGATTGTTACTTCTGTTTGAGAAATGTGCAGGGGTTCTCTTCAAAATCCAAACATTGTGTCCAGTATCCAAACCTACACACCGCAATGTGTCCAGTTCTTCATTCGGATGATCTTCCTGTCTACACCTCCCGATGAATTTACTGTTGACTCAGAGGATGACCCCTCCAATCATTACACAAGGTATCAAGATCCTGACTTTGAAACATCAACATCTATGACATGTTCACATCATGAAATCACACAGGAGGAGCTTAACGATATTGTACGAGATCTAAAGCTCTCACAAACAGACTTAGAATGGCTGACTTCTAGGATTCAGGGCTGGAATCTATTAGAGAAAGGTGAAAACATTAGTTCATTTAGAGGCGGACAGAGACAGTTTGCAACTATTTTGCGCAGAAAGATGGAATTGTATATTGTTGTGATGTTAATGGCCTATTGGGACAGGCATTGGGACATGAGCATAAATATGAGTTGTGCCTGTTTATTGATTCCTCTAAACGTAATCTCAAGGCAGTGCTGCTCCATATAAGTAATGTTTTTTCCGTCTGTTCGCTGTAACACGCAATTATTCTACAAATACAAAGGAAAGGTACGAATTTGAGTTCTACTACTTAACCTAGTTGAGTTACACAACAATTTAAATGGCACATTTGTGGGGACCTGAAGGTCATTGGACTATTAACAGGCATGCAACAGGGATACACAAAATTCTGCTGCTTCTTCTGCGAATGGGATAACCACGACAGAAAAAATCACTACATTCGGAAAAGTAGCTTCAAAGACATGATTTCAATCCTAGGACCAAACAAAAACATAAACCACTTGTGAATCCACAGTTTGTTTTCATTCCAGCCTTTGCACATTAAACTTGGGTTCTGATGAATCATTTGTAAAAGCTCTTTGACTGAAGGTTAAGTTAATTTAGGTTAGGTAGGTCTAACTTTACGTAACTAACCTAACCTAACTTAACTTAACCTAACCTAACCTATCCTAACTAAAAGAAAATTAAAAAGAAAAAATACCTGAAACTGAAAATTAAGAGAAGTGATTATATAGTATATTAATATATATATAATATATGATATATATATATATATATTATATATATAGTATATATATATATATATATATAATATATATATATATATATACTATATATATATAGAGAGAGAGAGATGAGAGAGAGAGAGAGGAGTTAGAACCCAAGCGACTCTAACGCAAAACTTGGCTCAACGTACTCGCATAGAAAACCTCGCCAAGTTACTGATCACAATCTACAAAATATGCCATATAATACTTTATATATTTATACTGATATATAAATATATATATATATTATATATATAATATATATCAATATATAATATATATATTTATATTATATATATTATATAATATATACTATATATTATATATATAATGTATGAAATATATAGTATAATAATATATTATTAATATATATATCATATATATATATATATATATATATATAGTATATATATATTGTATATATAATATAATTAATATATATTATTTATATAAATTATATATATGTGTGTGTGCGTGTGTTTTTTTTTTTTTCGTTCTGTTTCCTTGTAGCTATATTCTACAAATACAAAGGAAACGTACGAATTTATGAGTTCTTTATATTCTTAAACCTATGTTGAGTACAGTAACATTTATATGACACATTTTGGGGATCTCTGAAATAATCATTTGGATCTATCTACGGCATGGATAGCATGATACACAAAATTCTGTCTGCTTCCTCTGCATATTGTGTCATGACAATGCGGCGAAAAAGATCACTACTGTTCGGTTAATATAAATGTGGCGCGTCAAAGACATGATTTCAATCTTGGGACCAAAAACATATCAACATAAACCACTTGTGAATCCGCAGTTTGTCTTTCTTTCCACCTCTTTGGACATAAACTTGGTTGATGAATATATTGTAAAAGCTTCTTTACTAAAGATATGTGTGTGGCATTCTATTCATCTCATTAAATCTAATATTTACTAAATTTATAGTGAGCAAAGATAAAAAAGGGGTTTTTTATTAGCCCAAATTAAAGCAGGTCTCCGGGATGGATGAGTTCGAAAGGAAACTGTCTGAAGTACAATAAAACGTCTCTGGCTAGCTTCAAATCATGTGTGATCCAGGTTCATTGAATGAAGAAAGCCTGAAAACTGATGAATATCTTTTGTTCGTTAAAATGGTGAATTGCTTTCGTGAATAGGTTGCATATGTTTTTTAAAACTTCACTTTTAATGATCTCGCCATCTGGACTTCTTTTTTCCCCCCAACCGTTGGTCGCAATTAGTGAATGAGCAGGTGGGTGAAAGTTTCACAGGACATACTCTATGTTTTGAATTAAAGCGTTTCAGTTGCGATCGGAAATGAATAGTATGTGCTTGCTTGAATATTGCTGGGTCTCGTTATCATGGGACACTACTAACAAGAGTGCCCTTACTAAGAGGAAATCGACCAACAAATCCTTTTAGTGTGTGCTTGCTATAATAATCAAGATACTGTTACAATTCTATGTAACCAAAATGTATAAATAGAAGGAGTGTCTACAAAGAAAAAACGGTACGTGATGGAGCTTTTTGATTTTCATAAATGTAACAAGCACCTTTTGCTTTATACAGAATCACATATTTTCATGTAAAGGACAGAAAAATTTTTAAAATTTGTTGTGTAGGTGTAATTTCTATTAAGCTTAACTGCTATAAAATTGAATTTTAATTCTTTAAGCTTTGCCTTCTTATAAATTTTTCTTAAAGGGTTAATGTAAGCTGCAATATTGAAATTTATTAACTATTTTCATTAATTAACATAACATCTATTAATAAATTATAAGAATTTTTTATCATATTCATGTAATTTAAATGTTTTTCAATGTTCAGAAAATGTTTATATTCCTCCTCTCGAGTATCGATTATCCAATAACTAATAATAATAATTAGAAATGATGCATTTTGGATTGGCTCTTACAGACTCCTGTGATTTGGTGCTCCTAAATGGTGATTGCAATTTTATTCTAGTGTGGTCGTAGTTTTATTATTTTTTTGATGATTTTTTTGACATCCTGTAGAAAACAAAAAATAGACTCGGATTCGAATGCCGGCAATTCGGAATCGAGCATCCGAATCCGAATCCGTATGTGTTAGAAATGTTCGAATTCCGACAAATCCGAATCGCAGCACCTTCGGATTCGAGATCGATCGAATCCGGTGTGTGGTATAATGTTCGAATCCGAATTATCGAACGAAATCCAGTCAAGCATTCTTTGGATTTGAATCCGAATCTCGGATTCGGGATTCGCCCATTCATCTGATATATATAATATATATATATATATATATATATAATATAATATATATATATATATATATATGATATATATTATATATATATATATTATAAATATATATATAATATACTATATTAATTATAAATATATTATATATATATATATATATATATAATTATATATATTATATATAATTATTATTATATATATATATAATATATATATATATATATATATATATATATATATAATATATATATATATATATATAGTATATATATATATATATTATTATATATATTATATATATATATAGTATATATATATTATATATTAATATAAATATTATATTATATATATATATATATATATGTATATATATGTGTGTGTGTGTGTGTGTGTATGTGTGTGTAAGCATTGTTTGAAGACTCCTTTTAGGATTATGAAATAGACTTATATTCAATTTATTTATACCGGTGTAAAGGAAAGATAGTTGGTGGTGTAGCCCTTTATGTTAAAACCAATATTCAATCTGTGCTAATGACTGACATTAAAACTACTGTAATCATGATGTCGAATCTGTGTGGGTAGATATCCTTATGCATAATAAATCATACAGAATAGGATCATTCTATAGACCTCCTGGCCAGAGTCAAGAATTAGACGAGGAAATGGTTAAAGAAATTGAGACAGCATGCCACGATAAAGAACAAGATATAGCTATGATGGGTGATTTTAATTTTCCTGGCATTCAGTGGGATTCCTTGTCTAATATGGATCGTAAAAGTTTTGTATTTATAAAATGTATACTATACAACTTTTGTAGCCAGATAGTACATGAACCTACAAGACACGCAGCACCGTTAAATTTAATATTAACTGACGATCAAAGTATGGTGGATGATGTTAGAGTTGAGGAGAATTAAAAAATTAGTAACCAAAATATAATTAAATTTACCATGAATCTGATGTCTTGACCCAAATTGCAAATTAATAAAGAATAAACCTTATATTTCCGAAATGGAGAGTTTACCAAATTTCGAGACATGCTTAGTATAATTGACTGGGATAAGTTTAAAGATCAAAATTGTTTTATCATGTGGGAACACTTTAAGCAAATTTTGATGAATTCAGTATATTTAAAGGAAGGTTAAAGATGAAACCTATTCGGTGCAAAAGAGAGATAAGTGATAAAATCAATGAAAGGCGTAGATGTTTTAAAATATTCAAGAGTAGTATGAGAAAGATTTAAAAAAATATAGGATAATCAGAAATGAACTTAGCCAGTCAATGAGAAAGGCAAAGAGAGAAGCAGAGATTAATTTAGCTAGGAATTGTAATATGAATCAAAAAAGGTTTTTTAACTTTCATAAATTTAAAAGTAAGAATAGGACAATTGGTTCAATTATTATTGATGAAAATTTAGTAAGTTCAGATAAGGAATTGGTTAACATTTTCAAGAATTATTTTGCGTCAATGTTTACTGAGAAAAGATTGGATAATAGTTTAGAGACTAATAGTTCTGGTATGCATGTAATAAATAGATTTGCGGTTTTGAAATTGAGGTCAAAGAAATCCAATCTTTACTGGATCATATTAACCCAAGTAGAGCTGCAGGCTCTGATCGTATAAATGGTAAAATTCTGAAGGAGGGTGGTATCAGCGTTGAGTGACTGAGGGACTAATTGTCGAAGAATGGTAGAGGTTGAGTTGATCAAATCTTCACGCTGAAACAAATAATTGAGAAGATGAGAGAAAAAATAAACAAATTGTATTTAGATTTTAGGCACTTGCAACAAGCGTATAGCAAGATTAATAGGGAGCTCTCTGGCAGGTGTTAGTGATAAATGAATGAAATCAAAAATATGTATATCGATAGTGAAACTTGTGTAAAAATGACTGGAGCTGTAAGTGAATGGTTTAATATTAGTAGTGAGGGGAAGCAAGAAAGTATTATGTCTCCTTGGTTATTTAATTTGTAAATGGATGAGGTTATGAAAGAATCTGAGTCATGGGTGACCGGAGAAGATACTAAACTGATGGAGAATGGAAGAAAGTGGGGGATGCTCTTCTTATTATTGTACACTGATGATTTGATTTTGTGTGGTGAATCTAAAAAGAGTTTGAGAGGATTTGTAGAGATGTTTGGCAGAGTATATAAAAGGAGTGGTTTGAAAGTTAATGTAGATAAGAGTAGGGTGATGGTAGTAAGTGAAGAGAAGCCGTGGTGTAAAATCATGTTGGGTGGTAAGCATTTGGATCAAGTTTATGAGTTTAAATATTTAGGCTACATATTGGATGAAAAGGGAACGGATAATGTAAAGGGTAGAAGGAAAGTTGTGAATAGAACGAAGATGGTTTTTGAAATTAAATTCTTGGTGAATACAAAGGTACTAGGTCTTCAGTGAGCTAGGGTTTTGCATGAGGCTATTTTGTTACCGGTGTTAATTAATGTAAAGTAGTGAAACTATTTTGTGAAATAAGAGGTAAAGATCTAAGGTACACTCTGCTTAGATGGGTGTGTTAGGTGAGAGAAAAATTAATAAAATTAGAAATGAAATTGTCTTTTTTAGTTGCGTGGTGTGAAGAAAAGCGTAAATGATAGAATAAACGAGAGTGTATTGAGATGATTTGGTCTTATGGAAAAGATGGATGTCAGTCGGTTTCTTAAGCAGATATATAGTGGTGAGTGTGATGGAGATCGACTGGCTGGGAAACCGAATAAAAGTGGGTTAAGCCAGTAAAAGGATGTCCGAGGAAAAAGAATGTGAGATTGGCATAGGAAAAAAGAAAGGTGCATAATAGAGTGAATGGCGGTGTTTTGTGAGTAAGTTTGGTAGTGGGCCTGACCCAAGTGATGAAACCTACATTGACGAGATACCACATTCAGGGTCCGTTGCAGTCTTGAGAAGCTCAATGGTGTTTTTTTTTTTTTTAGTGCGGCGAGCTCTCACATAAAGATATTGAGGGGATGGTAAGGGGAAGCATTCCATTCGACTTACGTCATGATCTTCTACTTACCTATCCTATTTACGTGCATGTTACGCACCCTACACCACATCTTTGGAAATTGAAGGTAGGATATATATATATATATATATATATATATATATATATATATATATATATATATAAAAAAATTATAGATATATATATATATATATATATATATATATATATATATATATATGAAATTAAAAAAAAAATTTTCTGATTAAACTATCAAAAAAATAATAATAATAATCAAACACTCAGGAAAACAAATTAATAACTTTCAATATTTTATACATCCGCATTTAATGATTGCTGATGCGGATGTGGATGTCAAATTTAATGCGGATGTTGCATACATTACTTATATATATATATATATATATATATATGTTATATATATATACATATATATATATATATATATATATATATATATATATATATATATATATATATATATATATATATATATATATATATATATATATATATATATATATATATTAAATAACATACAAAAAAAAAAAATCAGCACAACAAAAACAAAAAACAATAACCCAAATTAAAAATTTAAACACAAATTACAAACTTAACCAAAGCACACACCT
>JABUQX010113833.1:17500-19846 GCA_015478945.1 Trachelipus rathkii
ATTTTAAATATCAAACAATATTTTCACACTCTAATCGGTAGCTTTAATACTCTAGGGCAGCGGTCTTTAAAGTGGGGTACGCAGAGTGATACTTGGGGTTACGCCAAGAAGTAGCCTCACGATTACTTGCGAGTGTATGATCTTGTATCAAGTGAGTGCGATATATATATATATATATATACTATATATATATATATATATATATATATATATATATATATATATATATATATATATATATATATATATATATATATATATATATATATATATATTATTATTATATATATATATATATATATATATTATATATATATATATATATATATATATATATATATATATATATATATATATATATTGATATTATATATATATATATATATATATATATATATATATAAACTCGCCGGGCAAATTTAATGCATCACCCGCAAATATAATTTAAACACTTTCATATTGGAAAATGTAGGGCTAAAGTTTGGTTTTATTTGGTTGATACCTAACTCGGGAGTGTTGCACAGGGTTATAAATGTATAAACCGTATGTAACGACAGTGTGTAGGGAATTAAGTGGCATAATAAAGAAAACGAAAAAAAATATGGATATGATGATTCTAATAATGGGTTGTACCCCCTCTGGCCCTTCCAACTTCCTCCAAGCGATTCAGCATTGATGAAATGATCTTGGAGATGGTCTCCTGCGGGATGTTCTCAAAGCGTTTGCAAGTTCCCTGAGTGTGGAAGGAGCATGTTCACGGGCTCGAACAGGCCTACCCAACAAATCCCAAACATGTTCAATGGGATTCATGCCCGGGCTCCTCGCAGAAATGGCCAGGAGCCTGATCCCTACCTGTTGTAAGTACCGTTGGACAACCTGTGCAGTGTGCTGTGTACTGTGTGGCGTTGTCATGGAGTAACAAAAAATGGATGCCAATGAAAGACGCGAAAGGCACTATATACTCTTTGAGGATGTCTTCCGCATACCTTTTAACCGTTAGCGTTCCTCTGCTCACGATATGCAATGCCGTGCAAGCACCCAAACGAATGCCTGCCCACACCATCACAGTCACCTCCAAAA
This sequence comes from Trachelipus rathkii, assembly GCA_015478945.1. Classification (NCBI taxonomy): domain Eukaryota; kingdom Metazoa; phylum Arthropoda; class Malacostraca; order Isopoda; family Trachelipodidae; genus Trachelipus; species Trachelipus rathkii. The sequence goes on from JABUQX010113833.1 coordinate 18,581, forward strand.
GGAATCCTTGGGAAGAAATTGCAAGCAGAAAAGTGCTCACCTGCATGTCTCCAAATTCGCTGACGTCCATCTGGTCCATGTTGTGTGAACCTCGACTCATCTGTGAGTGTCCAATCTCCATACGTGTGAAAATGAAATCGGAACCGATGCTCCCTGATCAGGAAAGGGCCGATGGCAGACCTTGTAATACGTACTCGACGTTCATTCTGTCGTCTTCTTACTGTACGCGCGGAAATGGGCACATGTCTGACCTCACGGAGCCTGTGTTGTAGCTGTACGCTTGTTTGGAAACGATCACGAAGCACTGCCAGACGGAGGAATCTGTCATCTCTTTCGGAAGTCGCCCTCGGGCGACCCTGACCATGTCGTTTACGGTTGCTGCCAGTCTCCCTGAACCGACGAAGGATTCGACTGACCGTCGATTGGTTTACCCCGAGTTGCTGAGTCACCTGTCTCTGAGAATGGCCTGCTTCCGACAGTGTGATAACTCCTATGGCACGTTCCTCTTCTCTGACGATGTTTTTCCATTGGGACAGTCTTTGTCAAGCTACGACTTACAGCATGGGGTTTGTTTCGTTAGTTGGTTGGTGTCTTGCCATCTTGTTCTCCTATGAACGTCTTTCGGGATTTCGTAATTTGGTTGGTTGTCTTTATTATGCTATTTAGTTCATACACAGGATTACATAGGTATACACTCCGAAAATGCATATATTTATTTGAATATTGAAATGTTATGGTACAAGAAAATAAGTTGCTTTCCATGTTGTGGAGTTAAACGTGATCTCTTATCCTCAAACACGTTACCTGCTTTTAAAAAAAGCTTTTCTGAAAAAAGCTTTTTAAACTTTGAAGACATGTGGAACTCTATATATTATATCCTATTTTACTTAATAAATTTATTGATCCGCTTATCAGTATTTTGGCTTACAGAAAGAACTAAGAGCTCACAGTATGGATATGACAAGATGCCAAATACTTCTAGAGAGACTCCACTTGTTAATCAGACAAGTTTTAAGTAGAATATGTGAGGTGTAGCGGAAGTCGAAAAGTTCCGGTTCCGGCCGGAACTTCCGGCCGGAACTTTTTCAAGGTTCCGGAAAGTTCCGGTTCCGGAACCAAAAATTCTGGTCTCCATCCTAATATATATATATATATATATATATATATATATATGGTGTATATATATATATATTGAAGGGCCTGCCAGCTTAAGGAAGATTTAAGATTTAAAAGTGGATTTTCCTTTGAAAGAACTCAAAGTATAAT
>JABUQX010113834.1:12500-35000 GCA_015478945.1 Trachelipus rathkii
CATCAACACATTATAATTATATAATATATATTCTCATCTTACATCTAGTCTTCACTTTTTATATATTATAGTAAATATTTTATATATTATATTATTTATTAATATTATTTATGTATTTTACTTTTCTTATATTTATATATATATTTATATAATATATATATTCTGTTTTAATTGTCTATTTTAATTATTTATTTTATTAAGTAAGTATTTGGTGTATGGGAGTGAAAGGACATGATCTTGTGGCTAGTTGTTATTATTTATTTATTATTAAGTTAGAGTCGTTTTATGTATGAGTATTATTTTATCATAATACAATGTTTTATTTATTGTATTTATTAGTTTTGCTATTGCAGAAGCTCTGTGATGTCATGGTATTCTCTCATTGGTTTCCGATCCTTAATATCATTGTGGCGCTTAGATAAGCTCGTCCTCCTAGCCTACCTTTTTTTGGTTGTTTTAAGTTTTAAATTATTTCGTCATCGGCTAAACGTGTATATTGAATAAACATGTGATAGGGATCGAGGACCCCGACTTTCGTGGCGTGTGCGCTTATTCATTATGGGGCTAGGAAGTTATTTGTTACAGAATGGGCTTACAGAGGAGGGAGCGAACGAGACGACTATTCGAGAAGGTTTCTATATCGGCGGGGGCAGCTGACTATTGTCTAATCTGAAAAGGAGCTTATTATAGCTAAGTAACTAGGTTTGTCGGGGCGCAGCGGTTTCTACTTCAATTAGATCACCTGTGGGTTGTGGCGTCGGGGTGAGAAATGGTTAGTAAACGTTGGTAGATGAATCGAATACTGTGCTCATTCCTGTCAGCGTATTACAGAGTGCTCGCGACTTTTACACGGGTTTGGATGTCTATCACGAGAGTTATTTTTCAATGTTCAAAACAATATCTATTCTTTGGGAATAGTTAGCAAATAGAACCTCGCAGTAACCTTTGGCTTTTCAAGAATCAACGTTGAGTATCTTAAAATATGTGTTCGTTATATATCATAATTTGTCTCTTCCAAGTTGCATATTTTATCTTTTACATACCATGTAATTATATATGGTATGTTTTTGAATTGGTGATGATAATATAATAATAATCATGAATCTATAATAATATATTGGATCATAATTAACTAATATCAACATTGTAGTAAATGACGTCTTTCAAGGATATTGTGTATTTATTATCATATGAAATCACAACACACACACTACCACACCATACACCCACATTATTCTCCATCACACATATATATTTAATATTATATATAATATATTTATTTTTATATATATATTATATATATTATATATATATTATAATATAATATTTTTATATTATAATATATATTTTTTGATCTTATTGTTTTCGAAATGTCATTGCCTAATTGGTATTGTTATAGTTATATCTGTTATGTTAGTCTTATGGTTTAGTTTTTTTTTGTGGTGTTATTCATATAACTCATCCTTATGGGATGAGTTATATAGTAAAGTACGTTTGAAATGTCCAGACTCTGATAATATCTGAAAAGCTGCTAGCTATTCGCGATTGTTCTCATTTATCTTCTAGAGAGCACCCTTGTACTACAGATTCTCCTTTTGGTATTGCATGCCATTTCTAGTGCTTGTGAAGTGGTCGTATCTAAGTTATTTGGACATTCCTTTCCTCGTGATGGTGGTTTATCTTTTCTCTCTTTCTTAGGCTTTAGTACTTTGCACTTCACTGGTTTTGGTTTGATAGGGCTTTCGTACATAAATCTGTTACTATCTAGTTTCCTCATATAATTAATTATTTAGTGTTTTAGGTTAAGGGGCGTAGTGTCTCGGTTTCAGCGGAGGCGGTGGAGAGTCTTCCTTGGAGTGGTAGAGTATCTTCGAACACCAAAACTCTCTACCAGAATATTTTCAATTATACTCGGCTAGAGTTTTATTTCTGTATTAAGTCGATCATATATCTTTTCGTGATTTTGAAATGTAGTCTTACCTTATTTGTATGTCGAACGGAGTTACCAATTCATCGACAATGTTTTCAACAATTTTTTATTCAATTAGCTCAAATTTATATTTGTCATTAGTAGGAGGACAGTCTCGCTAAACGGTCTGGTCGATATGATATCTGTGACACCGAGCCGTAGTTTTCGCGCTTCTTACTTTTTTTTTTTTTTTGGTTTTATTTCTTCTGTGCTGCTCATTTAGTTGGAGCTTTTGGGCAGGTATTATCTGTGCTAACCAATCTAAATCCCATTAATACTTCTATATTATTTTAGTTATAAGTATATATATATTTTTTTTTATTATGGATATAGAGATATATTATATATAATTATATATAGTATACTATATATTATATATTATAATATATATATTATATATAGAGAAGAGAGAGAAGAGGAGACGCAGCAGAGGGGAGGGCTGTGTCCTTAAATACGATGTTAACTGCTATGGGATTATCAGTTCGAACAGCGTATGTAATCGAGTTTTTTGTCGCATGTATTTGTCATAGGCATATTAGATAGCGTCATTGTTGCCAAACAGTTGTTTTTTTTTAACCTAAAAGGACATACCGTTCTTTTGGTCTCATAGATTAAAATCGCAAGATTTGGAAGTTTCTAGTAAGTGAAAATTCCCCTTATCTCTTTCTTAACGGGGGCTTTCGCCGTTCGCCTCTCCGCTATCCAATATTTTTCTAGTAAAACACATTCACATATAAATTACCCATCATCCAAAAAAACCACCCAAACATGACTCTGCCGCTCCTTCTATTGGAGTTTAGCTAAACACGTTGAACACGCATGGGTTAAACGAGTAGTTGCTTCGGCTGTGATTTTTCGTATATGTCTTAGATTGGTTATGTAACATTTCCTTTTATATGGGAGTAGTGCCCTATGGTTACTATATTGTAGGTATATGATAATTTTTTCGTATAGTCTTTTATATACTAGGTAATATATTACCCGTATATATATATTATATAACTATTCTATGGAGGTATTTATTCTATCATAGACTGACTTTATAGTATACTGCAGTCTTCGCAATTCATAGACTAACTTATATATATTATATAAATATAATATAATATATATATATATTATATATATAAACTTCATATACTTTATGACCCTGTACGGATCGTTAAAGGGGATCCCAAAAGTATGAGGCAATTATAGCTGTGTCACCACCATCCAAAACTGCAATTCTAATAACCTATTCGTGGCCGATTTATAATTACCAAAAGTCTGCTTTATATATGAATGAACATGGTAACATTTAAGTTTAAAACTGCTATTCCGATTTCCGGTCAGATTCAGTTTCCGAGTTCTGAAGGCTAAAGAAAACTCGACTTCCCATTCACGCGTTATTGTTGTAGGGTTAGAATTTAATAATATATATTATACTATATATTATTATATATATCATATCAATAATATATATATATATATTATATATATATATATATATATATTATAGTAATATTTATGGTATATATATATAATACCTTATATATATATATATATGACGTATATATTATATATATATATATATATACTTATAATATATATTATTAATATATATATATATATTATATAATATATATACGTATATATATATATATATAGTAGTTATAGGACAGGTTGAGCGCCGCCGTTTTTGTCCATTTTGACCAAACAGCGTCCGGAACCTACCTGAGGCCTTTTTGAGGACCCAATTTTTTTTTTCTAGCTTTCCATTTTTTTGGATCCTTTTTCGGCTTGAACCTTTTTGGGCTTGAACCTTGTTTTTGAGGCCCAATCTTTTTTACCTGACGCTTGACCCTTTTTTGGCCTGAACTTTCTTGGCCTTTCCTTTTTGGTGCCTTTACCTTTTTTGCCGGCCACTTTACCTTCTTTTTCGACCAAACCCTTTTGATCTTCCATGGTCATGTTTTGGCCCACGGTAATTTATTTTGAGATACCCAAAATTTTTTGTAGCCCACTTTTTTACCTACCTCTATACCTTTAAGGCGCGGAAGTCCTGATTTCTTTTGAGGAACCTAATTTTTTGAGCAACCCTAATTTCTTTTTGAGAACCCCTAATTTTTTTCGGCCAACCCTGATTGGTTTTTTTTTTGCCACCCTACTTTTTTTGGCACCTGTCATTTTTTGGCTAACGTTCTCTGTCCTATATTTTTTTTCGGCAACCCTAATTTTTGCAACCCTTCGATGAAGGGTTGCGCGCAAAACGGTTGCGTAAGGCAACCAGTTTTTACCGCTATTAACCGTTTTTGTCTTCTCCTGCCCTATTTCGCCCCCCCCTAATTTTTTTTCGCCGTTTCGTGGCGTTCTTGGGTCAATTTTTGCCGCACGAGTAATTTTTCTTGGCTAACCCTTGTTGGTCTTTTTTCCATGGGTTAATTGGAAGCACACGGTTATTTCTCTAGCTTTTCCGGGCCTTTGGTCTCCATGGGTCATTCTTACGCCCCTCCTTCATTTTTTTCCGACCGTTGGGGCCATTTTTGTGCCCACGGTTAATTTTCTTGTTATCTTGTTCTCTTAGACGACTTAGCTCTCTCTTTTGATGCTCTTAACCTTTTTTGTTCTGTACCATGATATTTGCAGCCTTGTCCCCTGTCCATATACCACTGGGTCAATTTTTTGAAGGCTCACACGCTAAACTTGATGGTTGATTTTTGTGTTGGTGAAAACAATCACTGTAAGGAGTATCTAGTGAAGTTCTATTAGGTGTTCTATGAGTATTAGGATTGGTTATGCACAGGTGAGTGCGCAGGTGAGTGCCAAACGTGGAGTGCGCAATGGAGTGCCATGAGCTGCAACAAGTGAAGTGCAATGGAGTGCCAGTGAGGCACAGTAGTGCCAAGTGAAGTGCCGATCATATAGTGCCGAACTGTAGTGGCCACTTTTTTTTCAAAGATCTTTTCTAAGCTGGAATAGCATTACTGTATTTAATTTTATGATTGCAAATGCCATTCTAATGTTAATTTAGTGTGTATGGAGGATCGAATTTTGGTGTTATTTACTGATTGGCTCAGGATGCTTCCTTACTATGAGTTAGTCCTCTTTGGGTTCATCACGGAACACTACATATTTGAGATTTCACACATATAAATTACCAGGTAGCACCGATAAAATGACACTATATCTTTCTTAATTTAAACGCATATACATTTATTCACAGTATATTGTCCTGATTTTCATCAAGATATGCAGCTTACTATCTTACACTCACACACTCGATAGCTCTTTTGATATCCTCAACATTAAATGCTCTTCTATATCTTATGATGCTCATCATGAAATGGCCTGTCAGCATTGATGGGCCTCCACTTTGAAGGTTCGCAATTTTCTTTGTGACGGCTCCATCTTTTTCGTATGACGGTCATGCTTTGATGTTCTCAGGCTATTATTGATGATTCATCTTTGATGGCTCTTATCCTACCCGCTACATCATACGATGGCAGACGCTATCATAAACATTGAGAACCAGTGATCCCGCAATACGTTCAAGAGTCCGCGTCCGCAATTGGATATTTACCGCTTGTTCGCTACCGCCGCGTGGGCCGCGGCACGCAATTATTAGTCCGCTTGTCTTCTGCTCGCTCTTGACGTGTCGTACCGCAGCTCAAATTGTTGCGTTGACCCACGACGGCTCGGCGGCCGTGCGCCCCAGCAGTGGCAATATTTTCCGCGTATTCGCACCGCTCGCGCTGTGCGCCTCCGCAGACGAAAATTCGCGCGCGTGAACGAAAAATATGATATCATGTATATACTGATTCCACAACCGAATTTCAAATAATACCTATGTAGTTCATTTCATTTTACGACAATTGTATCGAAATTTTATTAAGATATCTATATACTCTTTATAGCATATCTTAAGCAGTAGAATCAGTAAAAGTCAATTAGAGTGTTATTCCTAACTACTAAGGGATTAGTAATGGCTTTTGTTTTATCTTGTTTACTGCTTTAACTATTGGCTTTACTTGCTTTAACTATCTGCTTTAACTCAACTTTAACTATCTGCTTTACTTGCTTTAACTCTCTGTTTTTACTGCTTTAGGGGATATAAAAACTCTAATTTCATTTTATTATTGGCTTTTATTACTGCTTTTAAAATTAATCTAATCCTCGTTTTATCTGCGTAAACTCTCATGCTTTAGCTTGCTTTAACTTCTCTGGCTTTACTGCTTTAACTATTCTGGCTTCTAACATAATCTGCTTTTTAAAGGCAGTAACTCAGTAAAGGTCAAGGGTAGTATTGGTGTTACTAGGGATTAGCAGATCGCTTTTGTTTCTTACTTGGCTTTACCTGGCTTTAAATCTCTACTTTGTTTCTCGTTAGGAACCTTCTCTGTCTTTTAACTGCTTTTAACGGGGGTTTCTGGCCTTTACGTGCTTTATACTTTCTGTTTACCTGTATATCAACTTTTCTTGCTTTACTGTTTTAACTTTCAGCTTTTTTGTTTTTAAACTTCATATATTTTTAGTTTATTTTTTTTTATTTTGTTTTTTGTTCATGTTGAGTTAAGTGTCTCATTTTTTATTAGCATTCATTTTATTTTTAAATTTTTGTCTAGATATCTTTTTATTTAGTGTTAATTAGTGTCTGATTCTGGTTTTAATACTTTGTATTTATTATAATTGTAAATGTAAGAAAATCACATAGTAATATAAATCATTTTTTAATAAATTTTACGAAATTTTATTAAACATATACTTTTATTACTTGGGGGCTTTTACACTAGGGTTGATTAATCCTCTACTTTATTTCAATTATTCTTAAACGAGTATTTTGTGATGCTGGAGAAATTTACGTTCCGAAGTCGGCTACATGTCTTGTAGCCGGCCCGACAGGCTGTGGTTATAAACCTTTCTAATTCATTCAATAAACATTGAATAAAAGGACTGAGATTTTTGAAATGAAATATATGTTAAAATTATATGGTGTTATAATGTTTATTCAGGTTATAATTTGAAAGAATATTAGGAGTGATTACTTTTTCAATTTCCATGAGAGGCATTTATACGATATTAGGAATCGCTGGACAATATAAGCATGGACTCACAAATTTATTGTATTCTAGATGATTTAATGCAACAAATTGAGATGTGGTTGCTGGAATAGCCAGTAAGCAGTCTCAGGCAGTTTTTTGTATTCTCCACCACATATCTAAAATATCTCTGTTTTGTTTGGTCATAAACACAGAAATATCTATTCATTCAAAGCAATGCATATGCGAAGTGTTTCTTTTATAATCTCTTAAGTCATGGGTTCTCTTTATATCTGGGATTGCTGACGTATTTACTATTGTTTGGTCAGAGCCCAGAAGACATGATATTCGGAAATTAATGTATTGGCAACTCAAATGTTTCTTCTTCAAAGGAAAGAGTTCTTAAAGTATATAAAGAGGTTACTTCGGCTGTTCCTCATGGTTTTTAATGTGTGAACTTCACCCAAAAAACACGCACAGAGTGTTGGCTCCGTACGAGCATTCTTCCGTATGAGATGAGAAACTGTAATAACTAGCCTGAATATTTTGAGTGCTCTAGTTGCAAAGTAATTACAAGATTTTCTCTTGATAAAAAATTATTTTTTTATGGTAAAAACAACTCTGAAACCTTCTGAAAACGTAAACTAATTAGTGAGGATGAGAATTCATCCAGTGTGTATTGTGAAGTCTGGTTTTAATTTACATGTTTATTTGTATAGAAAGGAATGTTCCTTTAAACGACCTCAGAAGGGTCAAAGCTAAGTCGTTATAGAAACATCATTAAAAAAACTCTCCTCTCAAAATATAAAATTTATCTGAAAAAATAACAAATGTTAAGTTTAAACTACAGATTGAGGAGGAGGCAAGTATTCCTAATCCATTACTTCTTTCAGTCATGTTTAGCTCCACTAATAATCTAAGCTGGCTGGCTCCCATCATGAAGAAGGTTGCTGTACTTCCATATAAATGAGTTATGAGAAAATGAAAGTATAATAATAAGGCATCTGTTATTATGAATTGCATTTTCAACCGATTCCGCAATTAAATCTCAAATAATTAGCTTTTCAGCTTTATTTGCCACAGGCGCTCACGGCAACAAATCCACAATTCTGGCCAGTCTTATATTACTGCAGATATGATATCTCTCTTGATGCATTGACATTGTACACCCTTTCACATCAGCAACAACAGCTGGCACCAACAGAATCCTTATATTTGTGGACACGAAATCATCTACAATTACTTTTCATGCAACGCTCTCCTCATAGTTTATATGAATCCTAAAGTTGATACAGGAGGACCAAGTATATCGAGAAAGAAGTGTCACAGAATATTAAATTCAGACTATTAATACAGGGTCCATCGAGAAAATGCGCATCTTATAGCAAGGTTAGTGCCATAAAAAAATTGATGGGGAGATTATAGACTTCACCTTTCTCCATCCCTACGTATATTTCCGCATACGATTGGTGGAGATGTTCCTATTGAAGTTGTAAAACTTGGGAAGTGAAAATATTGGTAGAAATAATTTCTTGTATGCGTCAATAGAGGAAGCTTACCCTATTAGAGTGCCGTATTATTCAGGAAATTTAGCTTTTACTATAAATATTGGTGTTTCAAAAGAACAATTATCTTTGAATGAAAGCAGGTGGTGGACAGGGGTTCGTAATTTGATGAGTTGACAGGGAGTTAAAGGGTCAAATATTTTGTGGATTTGATAGCTGATCTCTTCCGTAACTCTGGAAGAAAGGACCTGTAAAAGGATGGAATGAGATCAAACAAGAACTTCAAAGTATTAATTTTCCCCCAAAATTAATATTCTTTAAATACACGACGTATTTTGAGCCAGACTTAGCTTTAATTCATTCTACCATTAAAACGTGTTTTGTCTTTCAAGACCCGATGATTCAACGTGCCATCAGGCACTTTCTAACGCATCGCAGAATAAATTTAAAGACGTGTTCACTAAATAGCATGGCCAACGAATAAGAAAAACCCTTATATTATTAAACCATATTTGGATTAAATCGTCAATTTGTATTATCATACGTATAATATTTCTTATTTTCTAGTTATGTACATTTGTTTGTGTAAAATAAATATTGTTTATTTTAATACCCTTTTTTCTTAACAGCCCTTGCCCTTTATATGCACATTTTTTTGGTTCAAATATATAATATATATATAATATATATTACTATATATATATATTTACTTTATATATTAAGTATATATATATTGTAGATATGGATATTGCTTACACGTGTGTCAGGTACCGTCAGATCATTGGATTTCTGCAAAGGAGGTAGTTGATACGTGATTTTTACTTCAATCTGGGAGGAGCCAGAGGGATTATTTTGGGGGTTTCGACTAGGTTTGCTTTAAGGTATCCTAAATATTTGAGAAAAAAAAGTTAAAAGCAATATTTACCTTCAATACATTTACTTCTACAGTAAACTGTAATGAAAAAAATTCTAACCACGGAAAACCATAATCTCCACAGCTCGCAGCATATGGCTAGTTAGATTTATTATTCCGAAAATGATTAAATACAGCTCTTACAATGACAGGTTTATCAATACATAACATTTTTATGTCATTGACGTATATTCTCGGGATACTTTTTAGTGGTTGAAGTCCTTAAAAGTATTAAAAGTATCAGTCCAGTGTCAGATGCCGTATCTTTGATTGCAAATTATAGAGGGATGAGAGGAGATACACCTCAAATCGATTTTGGGACAGATTCAGGAATGGAAATCAAGGGGCGAGAGAGTTTCAGGAGCTGCTCTGGGAGTATGGTATATTTCAGCTCATTACAATACATTTTCGCGTTAAACAAAGGCGGCAATAGTTGAGAAGATCCTAACGTACTAATTAACAGAACGCATGCATAGGGTACTTTAGCTAAATGAATAACTTTTAAATCCCATATTTTTGATATAACCTGGGGGCGTTTGGCTTATTATCTTAATAAGCCAAATGAATTCTGATTGATGGCTAGGCTGGCAGTTTAGCTTTAGAAATGTTTCAAAATATATATATATATATAATTAAATTAAAACATTTTGTTACTCCTCAAATTTAAAAATAAATCTCACTTATTTTCAATTTCTGACGAATTTTCAACATTATTTTATTTTTTATAATATTTTGTAATAATAATTTTAGTATCATAATTATTTTATAATAATGATATAATAATAATTTTATAATAATTTTATAATTTTTATAATAATTTTATAATAATTTTATAAGAATTATAATATGAAATTTAAAATATTTAAAATAGTAAAAACTTTCGACAAAATAACAAATTAATTTATCCAAACAGATTTGTTTTTGAAATCTGTTTCATTTTTCTTGGGGAAAGAATTCTTGCCAAAATCTGTGTCAAGGAAATTTGAGAGTTTCTTCAATTTAAATGAAATTGAAAAAAAAATGTCCGCAAATTTTAAGAAAACTTATTGAGTGAAGTTGAAGAATTGTCAGCATAAAAATTTGTCTGAACAAGCTTCCATTGTAACCTTATAACTTATAAGTTTGAGAAGTATTGTTTTAGTTCTGTCGAATACAAGCTTCTTTTTTTTGTTTGAAACATGTTCTGTCATATATTAAAGGCTTTTCTGTTTGAAACTTATCCTTGCATTAAAAATAGCAAAAAATGATTTTTAAAAATATTTATATATACAGAAACTAAAATTAATATTAAAATAAACTACAATTCTAAATAAAATGAAAGAGCCCAAATTCCACATTCCATTTTTTTGCAATGAAAAAGGAGGAATTTCATACTAAACAGTTTTTTATTATATAGAACAGGTTTTGTAAACACACATGCAAGTTTTTTAATGACTAACAAAAGCAAGCAACAGCTAAATCAATAAAGTGCAAATTAAGTGCTCTCACACCAATTATAAAGATAAGTGTGATTTACGTGATAAAGTGCTGCTAACAAGAGTGCAAGACCAAAAATGTCATCTTTTTTCCAGTCTTTAAATTTTTGGAGAATGTTTTTGAGCTGTGTTTAGCTCATTTAAGAGCTTGAAAGCCTTCAACAATGTATGGAATCTTCTAATGTAGAAATCCTAGGAGAATTGACCGATATGCAGTTGTACTTGCTTCATGTATAAAATATTTATCCATTTAATAAAGTAGGCTTTTAGATATAATAATATTCACATAAATATATGATTTATTTTACAATATATATAATATATATATATATATATATATATATATATATATATATATATATATATATATTATACATTCAAAATATATACATTTTAATTATTTTATATATATATATATATATATATATATATATATATATATATATATTTATATATATATATTATATATATATATATATATATATATATATATATATATATATATATATATATATATATATATATATATATAATATATATATATATATATATATATTTTTTTTTTTATTTTATATATATTATATATATATATATAAAATAATTATATATATATATATATATATATATATCTATTTAATATTATATATATATATATATATATATATATTATAAATTGCTTTAAAGTTTTTTTTTTCTTGTGTATTTACAACTTCTCTATTTTTAAGTTTGCATAAATTTTTGGTAAAAATAAAATGCATAATTTTTTATGTTTTTCTTTTTTAAATTAAAAGTTTTGCTTTCGCCTTTTTCATTAATTTTTATTTCAGTGGTGAAGCCAACGGGGATGAATGATGAAAAAAAATAATAAAAAAAAAAAAAAATAATAATATTTTTGGGAAACTTTATTTAATTATTTAAACTTTAAAACTTAATATTTTTTTTTGTTTTGTTATGAAAGAGTGTTTATTTCTGTATTAAAAAAGTTAGTAAATAATACATATAATTATTTAATTATTGATCCGTCTTAAATAGTGCCTGTGCTTGAAAGTGCAAAAGAGAAGTGCAATTCAAGATGTATATGAAAGAAAATTTAATTTGATGTTACCGGTGGCCAGACGGGGTCTTTCTTATCAGAATGTCTAGAGGCATCCGAGCACCAGTGAGGCGGGGAGGTTTTTGGGGGGGATCTGCGAGATGTTAAGGCCACCTAAAAAAAGAAAAATATAGTTATAATTAACAGTAATAATGGAATAATAATGTAACAGTAATAATTACAATAATAATAAAAATATAATAATAATAATAATAATAATAATAATAATAATAATAATAATAATAATAATAATAATAATAATAATAATAATAATAATAAATAATAATAATAATAAAATCTTATATATATATATATATAATATATATATATATATAATATATATATGTATTTAGGATTACTTATAAATAGATAGATATTATTATATATATATATATATATTATATAATATAATATAGATATATATATAATACATATTACTTTTAGTATAAAATTATAAAAGGATATATGTAAGTGCTAACCAGATTCTGCGTACACAGAATAAGAACTCTTGTTACAAAGCAATAGTCCGGGATGCGAATAACTTTTCATTCTTTTTTTTTTGTATTATCAAGGTCACCGAGGTGACGCTGTCGCCAAGGGAGTGCCAATGACATAGAGGCCAGTTAGGAAATATAGATCGGAGAGCCAACACTTTGACACTCTCTCGGTCCTAAAATTGATACTGTAATTGGTTAATTAAATTTTTTTGCAATATTTAAAGGCAAGTAAATTTTTGAACTGGTTGAAATATCCTTAATGTGTTGTTCATGTAATAGTCATTAGACATAATAATAAAGAATAAATAAAGGAACGTTTCACTATTCCAAAAACTATTTTATTATTTGCTATAACCAAAGTGATCTCTTAAAATAGGGCCAATTAATCATTATAGAGATCAGTCTTTGTACATATATATATATATATATATATATATATATATATATATATTATATAATATTATACTAATATATATATATATATATATATATATATATATATATATATATATATATATATTATATATATATATATCTATATATATATATATATATAATATATAATATATATATATATATATATATATATATTATATATATATATATATATATAATATATATATATAAATACTATAATATATATATATATATATATATATATATAATATATATATAATATATATATATATATTATATATATATATATATATATATATATAATATATATAATTATATATATTATTATTATATATATATATATATATATAATATATATGATATATTATTATATATATTATATATATTATTTATATATATATATAATATTATTATATAATATATATATATATATATATATATATATATATATATATTATATAGTATTATATTATATATAATATATATATATATATATATTATATATATATATATATATATATATTATATATATATATATATATTATAATCTAGTGTTGTATGCACATAAACTATTATGTTACAGAGGTATTTTTGAAAGTACATTTTTAAATTTTTTTATTTGCTGGAATGATGAAATAAATGTTAATCACATAATTTGCGAAAGTAGTGAAAATAGTAAGTCTAGGCTAGAGTTTAATAACACTGGACGACAGAAATTTTGTTAAATGGATATCATGAACTGTTTCTTATGTATTTCGGGACGCTGAAAACGAATATAACCTCCAAATTTGCACAAAACGGGCTTAGTTTTTTGTAATTTACATATTTCATAAACTAACAATATAATTCACAGAGTGTAAAATGTCTTGTTTTGTTTAACTCTAATTTCCTATCAATTTTATGAAAAAAAAGGTGTCTCCCCAGCAATATAAGCGTATGTTAATAAGCTGAGACCGAACACCCACCTCCTCAAAATAAAATGCCCAGAAACATGCTCGGCCACACATGTTTAGACTAACTTCGAATAAAATAAAACCTCGAGTTACGAATTTTCATGAGTCAGTATGCCTTTCAAGTATTTGAGTATCATGGACGTGGAATGTTGAAGTTGTAGTGATATTGTTGATTAATCATATATATAATAATATATATAGATTAATATTAAGAAAATAATATTATATATACTATATATATAATAGAGTATATTTAATATATATATAATATAATAATAAAATAATAGTATATATATAATAATATTAATAAATATTTATAGATATGATTAATATATTAATAAAATTATAAATAAGATATATATACTAATATATATAAATAATTTAATATTAATAAATATTAATATATAATATAAGAATATATATAATATATATAATAATAATATATATATAAATATATATATTAAATATAATATATATATATAGAATAATAATATTATATATATAATATATATTATATATATAATAATATATAATATATATAATATATATTAATATACTAATTTATATATAATATATATTAATTAATATATAATAATAATTAATAATATATATAATAATATATATTTAATATAATATATTAATATATAAATATATATGAATAAATATATATATAATAGTATAAAAATATATATATTATTAATAATAGGTAGTTAATATATAATTTTCCGGCATACTATAATATAAATAATTATCATGAGTATACACTCTCAGTATTTTAAATCTTAACTTAACCTAGAATCTAACGAGAGAATAACCAACTTATTTATAACTCTAAAAGATGGACGAAATCTGCAAACATGTATCCACGTGACTCACTCTAAACAATGTAAAATACGACTTCTCTGGCTAAGAGAGTCATAAAACAACAAAAGAAGATGAGACGAGAATTAGACAGAATTCCAAGAAAGAAGAGAAATATATACTCCCTTAAATAATATAAAGAAGCAGTGTGGAAGCTGTCATTCGAAATTCACAGAAGCTTGGCATGCTTGTGTATAATGTTACGCGAGTAAAATCCTGTGCTGTGCACAGCATGCGAATAGTTATTGCTGAAATGCGGTCTTAGTGTATACGATACTTTAGTGGGTTTGGCGACCTCTTAGAACGTTATCAGCTCAGGACCGCTTATTGCCATTTGCTCTAAAATTATCCAACTCATTCTTAGGTAAATAAAAAACGGGAGTTGTCCTATAAACAATAGTGGTATCTATCGTGCATAACGGTCTGGAACATAGTTATAATATTTTGCATTACAAAAAATATGCTTAGTGTGAGGCATACAATCCATGACACAAGGATTGATTACTACCTATTTAAGAATATCCTCATAAATCCTCTCCTGTGCGGATAATATTGAGGCCCCTCAATTCTCTCCAGGCAACGAAAGTATGGCTGTAAGCATCCCACATAGTATCCCGTGTGCGTTGATTTCATGGCACTCACCCGGTAATGAAATGTAGAGAATCTGCGTGTCGCCGTGAACTCATACAGATACTAGGAAAAGAATGCTCTCAACTCAATTCACGTTCCAACGAAGAAAATGATCATCTATAGTAAAGTACCACTGTTGAATTTATGAGATTGGAAAATGGTACTAACAGAACTACTAACATACTAAAATCAGAGGCTTATGAATTCCTTCAATTTATGATGCATTAGCTATCCACGACGGACTGTCTATCGAGTCTCCGGGTACAACGTCAAAAGAGAAGCGAACGGCGCCCGCGCCCGCACGTCGACTCTGGGCGTCCCTCAAGCATATAAAAAGGGAAGCTGTAAGAGAATCTTCCTTTGCAGCACAGACTACAAATATTACATGTCGACTATCTCAGCTAACCGCCACACGAAGAATTGAATCCCACTCTCGACTGCTCTCTCTTTCAGCGTAAGGAACTGGTACAGACTGTTATGAAAATGGCAGTGAGATAAGATAGTATTCGTTATGGATGTTGAATTCATTAATAAGAGAAATTAGGGAGAACTGTACCTATGATCCTAAGAATGGAGATTGTTTATAGGTTCTTATTAAACTCAAGTATTATAAAGAAAAGACTTGACAACAATGTACTTCCTTCTGAATCAGTTATAAATTACGTATTACTACTTGAGTGTTATGACGACAACATGAAATAATTTTGTATCTAATTAAAAATACAATACGAGAGTCATTGTCTTAGGAATATTTGTCGGAGCGAGATTTAAGTAAAGTAAAAAATAAAATATATGCATCTATATTTGTTAAGTGGATCTCAAACCTAAAAAGGAATAAAATACTAAATTTTGATCGTTATGCAGTCACATGCCACGCAGTGTACTGATCACGCAGACCAACCAGCGCAAAATCGAATCTATTGGCAGAAAAACGACAATAGCACCCAAAAAAGCAGAAGGTGCACCTAACTAAGAATACGAAGAAACAAAGTAATATAAATTATCCTGAGTGAAATACAAAGTAAAAATGTAATTTTTACATACACATTGGTGAAGACACACTGAAACTACGGGAAACGGATACCTTCCGTTTGACACCAGCAGTCAAACATCAGAGAAGCTTCAGGCGAGCAAAAATTTTTGGAGATACAAGGCGATGGTTAAGAACGATGCGTACAAGAAAGACCACGTAATCCTAGTGCACCGTACACAAATGAAGAACTGTCACACCATAAGGCGGAAGTAACTCTAAAGGATAGAGAAGGCATAGATATTAAGAGAGTTATAATACTTGTGAGGTAACACAAACAAATAAGGCGTAAGCATAGATACGTAAGGACCCATAAGTACATTTGAAGATAGATAAAGCGTAGAAACAAAAATAATATTAAGATAAAAACGAAGCTGCGTATAGAGCGAGAGAATACCTTATAAAAAAAAAGAAGTCATAACAATGGACGGTGTATAGGCAGAATAATTAGGACACAGAAACAACATAATAGAAGAACTAAGAGTTTCACGAACATGGAACTTACTGAAATTATTAAGCATGGGATGATAGAACTAACAGATAGCCACTCATAAAATCACAACATTATCGACTTCAAATTACAACACTCTCGAACTAATTTTAAATATAACTGCAAAAATAATTCTAATGCCCCATAACATACAAGACGAATAGTAGCAAATGGAATGAAGACGTATATCCTCGACCAAGATAATATGAACTTATCAGTAAATAACACATTCAGTAGTAATATTATGGTAATACCAATATGCTATGACATAGGAAATTAGTTGTGAGGAAACTATTAAAAAGGACTGTATCCTCAAAGCAACTACAGGAATAAGAAATCATTCAAAATACTACCAATATAAATCTAGGACAGAACAGTAAGTATAATAGTAGGTGAGTAAAATTAATCTAAAGATACTTATTCAATTTAATTAAATAATTTAACAATATATATAATTATTAATTTCGATATGTAATTACATAAAAAAAAAAACCTGCCTATCGTTACAAGCATAAAATGGTATGCAATAAAATTCGGAATCTCAGCGCCACAAAACTCACCAATAAGATTAGTACATCCATTTTTACTTCAATTAATACAAGAACAAAAAGTCATAAATTTATATGTGGTCCAGATGTTATAATACTAGTAGTTTCAAATGGACCTTCTCCTCTAAATGACAGTTATTTTGACCCAAATAATGTTTTTTAATTTAAAAAAAATGATCTGTAATATAAAGAAATAAACTAAAAAATAGTTACATGTATATATCTATTATAGATGTAAATATTTATTATATATTTTACAATAATTAATTAATTTTTTTTAGAATTTATTTATATCGTGACATAAATGTATGGATTGAAAAAATTAATTACATTTTTTTTATTATCCTAAATAATAATGAATTTTTTTTAAATTAAAAAATTATGTAAATAATTAATTCAAATTGAACTTAGATGCCAAGTTGATATATTTTAAAAATTATTATATAATTGAATTTTTCAGTAATTATAATATACGTTTTAATAATGATTTATATAATTTGATAGATATAACTGAAGTAGTTTATGATAATAGAGTAGCACGAATGAAATGATGGAAGGATCATATACGAATGAGTTGGAGCTGTACTGCCCGTTTGCCGCCGTCGCCGTATACGATGGAAGAAAGAATCATCTTTTCGCGCTCCACATAGAACAAAACACTTCGCACATTCCCGACTTGACCAAACTACATTATTATTAATTAGAGATATGCACTTTTAAGAAAAAATTTTAAGTTTAAAAACAATGGACTATATTTTAAAGGAGGAGGGGAGAGTGATAAACCCCTCAAATAAAAGTGAGTTTCTCGGATTTATTAGAGAAAAACACAGGTAGATATGTGATACTTATACCGATATGTATTGAAATAATTAATCTATAGATCCATAACAAAATTCACGATAAATTACATCAAATATATAATATTTTTTGGATTAGTATTTTTAGTCATATTACATGCTAGCTGCTCAATAGTACACTTACTTGCGAAGAGAAATAATATATTAGGGTGGTTAGGACCTAGAAGCATTGAAATTATGTTTTCCAAACGCTTCATAACACTTATAATCAAAACACGTTACTACAGGGTGATATGAGTAATCAATGCAAGTATGGACAAGGCTTGTAAGACTACTTTATGAACAGTAATAAACAGGTAAACATACATTCACATCTATTTGGTATGAAATAAGGCGATTTCTACATTCCGTCTACAGATCAGCTCGTAACTGTATTTAATGAAAATTCTTTTTGCAAAGCAAGAATATTGATAATCTACCGTCAATAAGATTGAAACTAATTAATTGAACACATAAATGTGGATAATTGATTTTAAAATGTTTTGGTTTCCGATGATAACAAAACAAGTACCCTGGCTTAAAAAATTGATATATTCCGATGATTTTGAATGTTTTTATATTTTTTAATTATAATTACTGTTTAAAAAAATAAAAATAATCCATTCCTATAACACAACAGAGTATATATAACAATTACTGTATCAATAAAATGCTGATACTTTAATTGTAGTATAAATAACAAATAACGATACTAATAATTGTAAAATAGAATTACCAATAAATGTTATTCTCTTATCCAAAATTTCGATAGTACTCCTGAATCCAAATTAAAGAGAATACGTGTAAATTCTGAGCACTTGCTAGTTTTATCTCCTATCACAATAATAAAGAAGACTAACATCCTGTCGTAGGAAGCCTCGATGAATGTACGTATATTAGAGAGTTATGCTCCCCTATGAAGAATACCCTATAGAAAACGGACGTGCTAGGTTATGTCGAGTAATCGAGTAGAATTGACTATGTGGAGATTTATGGTTAGCTGAGTTTAATTATTAAATGATTTTGTATGGGTACGTACGTGTATGCGAGTAAATATGTGGGGTGGTTGATAATAAATTAACGTACTTCCAATTGCCTATGTTATTGAGTTTATGTAAGTTTAATTTGAAGTCTTAATTGATAATTTAAGAGATTGAGAGAATATTATCATATAGTATTATATTACGAAATTATTTTATGAGAGTTAATATTACGTTCGATGACTAGTAGCACTACAATATTAGTATTGTGGAGAAGCCGCCAAGTGCGTGGGCACGATGAGGGGATGGGTTAATGGAAAAAGCGTGAGGAAAGAACGGCAGGCGTACCCTGGTGTGTTGGCGGGTGTGGCAAAGTGTAATTGGATCAGAATTACGATATAATTAATTAAGAGTGATAGTTAAAGTTGAGATAATAAGTGCATTACGAGTGACCAACTGGCTACAAATAAAAGATACTAAGAATAGTAAAGTGTATAATATACGGTATATAACATAAGATAATAATATGGCTCAAATAAAATGAGATGCTAGCGTAATAAAATATGCAACGCTAGCGGATTATAGAAGCACTATAAGAGACTCGAGTATGGACTAATCGCCCGGATATAATAGAAAAATAAATATAATATATTAATAGATTATATATACTAATATATAAGAGATATATTATTAATAGAGTTAAAGATAATAATATATATAGTATTATAAAGAATATATAGATATTATATGAATAGATATAATAAAGAATATAAATATATTAATATAAATATAATAGTTATATTAAAAGAGAGTAGTAGCCAACTGCCCTTAAAGATCACATATATAAGCCAAATAAGCTATATAATATACTGACATAACTCTAAACAAAATATGATAATCAGTGAGTGAATCAAACTAATTTATAATAAGAGATATATATATAAAAATATAAACAGTGACAATATATTGATTGTAGAAATGATATGATGAGATTAATAAGCCATTACGATCAGATACCTATCGAGAGCCTTCAGCTCAAATATTCACGCTCTTCCACTCGCCACGCGAGCCTTACTTCGAATAACCTCTCTGGGCGCGTCTCACCGACGATCGCTCGCGCAAAATACCTTGCTCGAGTAGTCGAAGACTGCTATCCGCCTGCATAAATCGCAACCAGACCCACAATGATAAGACACTCCAATAGCAACCGTCATCTTGATTTTCAAAACTCTAAATAGAATATCCCCTTATTCCATATAGCCTATTGTAAAATTATCCCAGTGGACAAGATGATAATGCCCTCTAAATGAAAGATATAGTATAAACGTCAGTGACTACACCAGGAAGTATTATCAATACAACGTAAAACACGTAATATGAACCTAAAACTCGCAGAACACATAATACCTGGACCTAAATAACGATACATAAGTCACAATGAAGAAAATTTAGTAGAAAGGAATATCACCCCCAGATAATGTGAGTCAACCATAGGGTATAATAATAAAATAAAAAAATATATAGATAATAAAGTCCGGGAACGAATAACATAAAGAGATAAGTATTAAGAATAAAGCCCGAGACCATGACCGTTTACATAATAGAAACCATCGATGAAGCCTCAACGCACTAAGCAGCTTGCAACAATTAGTATACGTTGCTCGTCAAAAGAGTTCAAGAGTATAACGCTCTAGTTGCTTTTAAGTCGACATCATTATACCCTAACCCATGTATCACAAGGAAGCTCCATAGATGGAAAAGCTTTGAGATAAGTGCTTGTAGAAAATAGAATAATTGAACTAAGGTCAAAAGTCGGAAAAGCCGCAAGAAAATAAATAAATGCTCAGAAATAATACTGACAATAAACTGAGGACCTAATAAGATTATGTGGTAAGGAGGAAAGAGTTATTCTGATTTATTCTGAAAGTGTTCAAAATCCGTCCGCTAGAAGAATTTAAAGATATTAAGGTCAAGCGTTGAAAAATGTTGCAGCTAACACAAAATAATCTTATTGGAGTCCAATGTAATGATGCGAATCGTTTCTTATGTAACAATATTAGGTCGCATTTCATGAAATAATATATTTTTATCTCTATAATTTTTTTTTTTTGGATAGTATTCATTTAGGATTTTATGGACTAGTTTAATTTTAATGCCTATTATTGTGTGTATAATATGAATTGGTTCAGTATTTGATTATTAAATTTCAGGTCAAATAATTCAGCAAAACTCATTAAATCTAATATAATTATGATGATGAAGAAGAAGTGAATAAGAGTGTAAAAAATAAAATTATGAAAATCGTAAGAGTAATAATAATAATTATAAAATAAAAAGTATTAAAAAAGTGAAATAATAATATAATATATATATATTAGAATATTATATAATAAATATTAATATATAATATATTAATCTATACCAAATAAAATCTATATATTATATGATATATATAAATATATAAATAAATATAAGTTATACCAAATAATATTCATTGATAAATCATTTGAATGTATATAATAAAATAACGTTTTCAAGTTTATTTATAAATTAGTCAATTCGACTTGACCAAAAAACCATCTCTATACAACGTATATCATGAGTTATTGCCTTTCCTCCTCTTGTTATAATCATTTGAATGGAAAATGAAAGCTAAGCCTCGTACCGTTCCTAGAAAATAGGCTCAGCAGCATCTTCGGCCTCATTTTTTTCATCTAATTCCGACCACCAACCTCGAGACCAATTCTGCTGGCATCCCTCCTTAACACTAACTACGCGATATTCTTCTAATCAGAGTATTGCCCCATGTGTATTCTCCTGATAATTTATCACATATTGATTGAGTGCATTGGATCTCTGAGAAATACTTAGTAAACATTAAACAAGGTAGACTAGTATCCCAGGACTTAGCTTCACGACTTATCCTATTACGATGTTTTGATAGAGTGTGTTACTGAGCTGGTCTTCCTGATACCTCGTTTAACATCCTTACACAGTATTAATCTATATGCCTTAAAATATAAATAGGTTTTCTCATTGCTGTTGGAATGCTCATTATTTTCATAACGATTCCGAAAAAGTTTAACCGCTCTGATCATTTGAACTATCGCCCTACAGCATCTCATTTGGTATTCTGTCCTCTAAAATCTTTGAAACAATCACTTAACTATCATTTCCGGGATCATCTAAGAATCTCATTACCTTCTTATTCTGATCTAATACATATATTGAGCGATTTATCCACATCGAGGATCTAACTAAAATATTGACATAGACTTATACTAATCT
>JABUQX010113835.1:10000-15000 GCA_015478945.1 Trachelipus rathkii
TTAAATGTATTTCAGAAGAATACATAAAAGGAAATTAAGTTGACAAAAAATAATTTAATAGTTTCCCCCCCTCCAAGTCGTTTTCTTTTATTTATTTTCTAAGCCGATTAAAATAATTTATGATCGTACTTTTAAATCGATTTAAATAATTTATGATACTTTAAATTTAGAGTTAGAAAGGTTAGCATTTCCTGTTATGTTATTTATTAATGATGGCATGAACGTTTATGGAAAGGTCACGTTATAGAAGTAAAATGTAGAGCATAGTTTACAACGAGAATGTAACGTGATTTATAGTGATAATATTCGCTCATATTCTGAGAGGATAAGTGTCCCACGAGTGTCTCTTGAGTGTTCTGTAGTGCTCCACGAGTGTCGCGAGTTTCCCACGAGTGTCTAGTGAGAGTCTGTGAGATTACCGTAATAAAGACATTAAGAAGACATTAAGAATATAGAGACAGTAAGAAGCCACATGGGCCTATCGAGACTTTCCCAGTCAACCCACTACCCAAACATGCTCATGCAAATCCACAAAGCACCCTAGGGCTTGTCAAATTGTTGTAACTACAAATCCACCAATTTGGCTTAGTCAAAACTAATGATATATATATATATATATATATATATATATATATGATACCCAAACCATCCACATGCATTAATAACTAAGTTATGGTCACACATGCCATCTAACATTAATAACTACTATAACTAAAAACCCGCCAATTTGGCTTCGTCAATATATTATATGATACCCAACCCATCCATAAACGAATCTAACCCTTTCTTAAATGTTGCAATCGAGTCACACTCAACAACCTCCTGTGGCAGCCTATTCCAAAATTTAACAACCCTATTACTGAATGTATGCTTTCTTATATCAAGATGGCATGCTTTCTTCTTAATTTTCTTATTATGCCCCCTGGTCACCTGTCCATGTTCTACTATGAAAAATTTATTGGTCTCTGTATTATCAATAGATGTAAATATTTTGTAGACTTGTATCATGTCCCCTCTGAGAAATCGCCATTCTACAGAAAACATTCCTAACTCCTTCAGCCTCTCCTCATAGCTCTTACCCTCAAACCCAGAAATCATCCTTGTTGCTCTACGTTGCACTCTCTCTAGCATATCTAAGTCTTTCTTTAAATAAGGGGCCCAAACTTGTGCACAATACTCTATTACTGGCCTAACATAGCTATTATACAGTTTGCTTATTACTTCCTTGCTCTTGTAAACAACTTTGCGATTTATTATGCCCAGCATCTTATTAGCTTTATTCCTTGCTTCCAAACACTGATTAGCTACTTTCAAATTACTGCTTATAATCACCTAAATCTTTTTCTTGGTCCACAGACTCAAGCCAATCCCCATTCATATCGTAGTTAAAACTTTTATTTGAGTAACCTAGGTGAAGAACCTTACACTTTTTACT
Organism: Trachelipus rathkii; assembly: GCA_015478945.1. Classification (NCBI taxonomy): domain Eukaryota; kingdom Metazoa; phylum Arthropoda; class Malacostraca; order Isopoda; family Trachelipodidae; genus Trachelipus; species Trachelipus rathkii. The sequence goes on from JABUQX010113835.1 coordinate 11,436, forward strand.
ATTAAAATTCATTTGCACTTATCTGCCCACCCAAGAAGTTTATCAAGATCATTTTGAATCTTTATGCATCCTTCACTATTCCTAACTGAGGTGGCTACTTTAGTATCATCTGCAAACTTAGAAACCTTGCATTTAAGTCCCTGGTCTAAATCATTTATATATATGAGGAACAATAGTGGCCCCAGCACTGAACCCTGTGGGACACCACTCTTCACTATTTCCCATGATGATTTATTCCCATTTAGTTGTTTAGTTGTACACACTTTTCTATTTCGCAACCACTCTTTAATCCAACCATGTACCACTCCACCTATACCACATTGCAATAACTTTTTCATCAGCCTTATGTGGGGAACCTTATCAAAAGCTTTACTAAAGTCTAAATATACAATATCAACTGGATCTCCTTGGTCAATGCAGTCAGTAATGTATTCCATAAATTCTAAAAGGTTTGTCTGACATGATCTATCCTTTCTGAAACCGTGCTGGGAGTCATACAATACCTTGTTATCTTCTAAATATTTCTCTATATGACCTTTCATTAACTTTTCCAGAACCTTTACAACCAGAGATGTTAAGCTAACTGGCCTATAATTTCCCAAATCTTCCTTACTACCTTTCTTATAAATAGGCACAACATATGCTGTTTTCCAGTCATCTGGTGCCTCACCAAATGTTATAGATCGCTTAAAAATCAAATACAGTGCCTTTGCAATGCTGGTGCTACCCTCTTTCAGAATTCTACCATATATACCATCAGGGCCTGCAGCTTTACTTGGATCAATATGATCTAATAAACGTTTAATATCTTTTACATCAAATTCAAATTCTGTAAGTCTATTTGTTACATGCATACAAGAACTATTAGTCTCCAAACTATTATCTAATCTTTCCTCTGAACTCACTAAATTTTCATCAATTTTAATTGGACCAATTGTCCTATTCTTACTTTTAAATTTATAAAAGCTAAAAAACTTCTTCAGGTTCTTATTACTATTCCTTGCTAAATTAATTTCTGCCTCTCTCTTTGCCTTTCTTATTGACTGGTTAAGTTCTTTTCTATTTTTCCTATAATTTTCTAAATCATCTTCCCTATTACTACCCTTGAATATTTTAAAACATCTACGCTTTTCATTAATTTTCTCTCTTATCTCTCTATTCCACCAAACAGGTTTTCTCTTCGCCACCCTAATGGGTTTATCTTTAAAACATACTGATTGAATATTCATTAAAATTTGTTTAAAATGTTCCCACATGATAAAACAGTTTTGGTCTTTAAACTCTTTATCCCAGTCAGTTGTACTAAGCATGTCTCGAAATTTGGTAAAATCGCCATTTCGGAAATCTATGATCTTTCCTTATTAACTTGCAATTTGGGCCAGGTATCACATTCATATTAAATCTAATTATATTATGGTCACTAAGTTCTAAATTCTCCTCAACTCTAACTTCATCCACCATACTTTCATCATTAGTTAATATTAAGTCTAATAGTGCATCGTATCTTGTGGGTTCTTGGACCCATCTGGGTCAAAAAGTTATCTAGTATACAATTTATGAATGCAGAACTACTATGGTCCATATTAGACAAGGAATCCCAATGAATACCAGGAAAATTAAAATCACCCATTATGACTATACCTTTTTCATTACTGTAGCATGCTGTCTCAATTTCTTTCACAATTTCAGCATCTAATTCTGGACTCTGGCCAGGAGGTCTATAAAATGCCCTTATTCTATATGATTTATTGTATATAAGGATATCTACCCACACTGATTCAATATCATGATTAATTTTAAAGTCAGTCATTAGTACAGATTGAATATTGCTTTTAACATAAAGCGCCACACCACCACCCTTCTTTCCTCTACGCTGATATAAATAAAGTGAATATCCCTCTATTTCATATTCCTGAAAGGAGTCTCCATATAATTCTTCATTAACCCATGCCTCAGTTATGCAAATAATGTCTAGATTCTCATTTATGGTATAACTAATCAGCTCATCTTTTTTATTTCTAAGGCTATGAGCATTTGTGTAAAAACATTTGATACTCGAAATGCTGTTATTTTTATTGCTATCATCCTTATTTAAACCTGTAACAACATTAGTTTTATTTATCTCCCCACTATTGCAGTTACCATTGCTATTATTTGTATCCAGATTTAGCCCCCCACCCCCAACTTTACCTAGTTTTCTGATAAACAAGTCTCTAAACTGGTACTGAAAAGAACCAATACCTTTACGACTCAAGTAAACTCCATCTGCTGAAAAATATATTTATCCAGAAATTCTCTCCACAAATCCAAAAACCTAATATTTTCTGAAAAACATAATTTCCTAACCCTTTCATTTACACCTAAAGCCCTACTCCCCCATTCCTGACCTGCACCTAACTTAGGTAAAATCCCAGAAATTATGCACATTCTTCCACTAACTTTTCATCTTCTAAATCAACCTACTATAGTCTGCTTTTATTTCTATGTATGTCCTACATCATTTGTACCCACATGCACTATCACATTTGAATTCTAAATCTCTTTATCTATCCTGTCCACGATATCATTCACTTTGGAATAATATACTCTCAATCGTTTCTTTTTTTCTTATTTTGAAAAGCTGTATCTAGGTATCGTGTCATAAGAGTCTCCAATTGCCAATACCTCACCCTTCCATTTAGAAAACTCAACATTACCATTGCCCTATCCGATCCCTTTATATCTGGAAAACAATCAAACCTGTTACTGCAGGTCATAGGCTGACTGTCTTTCGAGATCCTAATTTTGTTATTTCTATTTTCTACAACCCTCCATCTATCTGCAGACCAATTAACTACTACTTTAGTCCTCCCTCTCATCTTTCTTATTAGTCACTATTCCTATCTACCCCTATATCCCGATCCAAAAGTGCCTGAAGCTCTGTACTATTTCCTAACCTACAGTCTCCAACAAATACTTCTTCTTTCGACAATCTCTCAGACTATGAGCCGTATTGCTAGCTCCTGACATGAAGAACACATTCTCTGCATTCAAATCACAAGCAGGGCATCTATTCACATATTCACCTCTTACAGTCCCACAGATATCACACAGAGCATACATACTTTAAATTATTATTAGCTTACTAACCTGTACCTATTATTTTACCAACTACAGTTTAAATATCACTAAAGCCTAAAAAGAAATAAACTACTCTCTTTAAAATAGGTTAAAAATTTAAACAAGCCTAAATTTAGCTTAGCCTAGCCAGGGATATATAAAAATTATAAGGTAGGCTTAACTATAGTCTATGACTGGGAAACTTAATTTAATTTAAATTATCACTAAATTAAATTAATAATTATTAAGGACTGTATTTACATACAGAAAATCTATTTAAGAATCCAAATAACCTCCACACAGAAAACAGGTCCTAGGCTAGGCCAGGGATATATAAAAATTATAAGGTAGGCCTAACTTAGGCTATGGCTCTGGTAAACTTAATTTAATTTAAAATTATCAAAAAATTAATATAACAATTGTTAAAGACTGTAGTTAAATACAGAAAAACTATTTAATAAATAAT
>JABUQX010113835.1:25000-36465 GCA_015478945.1 Trachelipus rathkii
ATGTCTTCAAGTCCCATTTCAATTCTGCTCCCGTCTGTTTATGTGTAGGATAATTGCCTCGTCGTTCTTGATGAATTTCGCCGAACTCTATTCTCGGTGATGCTGGGAATAGAATTCCTGTGGGAGTCGTCTGGAGATCTGTGAAATTCAATGTCGTTAAGACTACAAAATCTTCTGTCTTCTAACAGACCAACCTTCTAATTCTCGACTAATCTCTTTTGTCGTCGGTTCTCTCGTCTCTCCTGTTTGCAATATAAAAACATCCTTGGCCATAACATAAACAAAAAAAATGTCTTGGAAACATCACATCAACAATCGGGGTTGCTAGGGCGGCCTCTAAAAAACTGGGAGTTTTGTTTAAACTGCGGGACTTTGTTTTCTTCTTCTCAGTTACTCCAGCTATATAAGGGTCTCATCCGTTCTTGTATGGAGTTCTGCTCTCATATTTGGGGGGAGGGGCTCTGGTTTCACGGCTTTTTGGATAGGGTTCAAGTTAATGACCAATAATGGCCTGTAAAACTGCTCTGGTACTTTCCAGTTTCACCTTGAACTCTAATTTTTGAAGCGAATGTTTGTGCTTTATCTCATTTTCTATAGGTACCATACCACAGCGGAAACGTGCTCAAGTGAACTACCATTCGCGTACCACTAACCTTCACGACGCCCCTCGTAGTACGAAGGGTGCTGTGTCTGCCCTGAGTATTGTGTGATGATTTTAGTAACTCCAGGCTTAGTTCGCTGCGGTGCTTTCTTTTTTTTCTCCTGCCACCTCAGCTCTGTGGAATTCTTATCCATCTTCTGTTTCCTGCCTCAATTTAACTTCCCTCACTTTAAAGCCTGCGCCTTCGTGCTCACCTGCGTAATTTGCGTTAGATGGTGAACTTTTGTAGTGTACAACACCCCTTCCTTGAATAAGTCTCTCTCTGTCCGTGAGTGGTGGTGATCAACTGTAATATATATATAGTTATATTATATAATATATATATATTATTATATATATATATATATATATATAGTATATATATAATATATATATATATATAATATAATATTATATATGAGATCGTTCAATATCAGATACAGTGTAGTTGATGGTAATGAAAAACCAAGATGGTAATGAATAACAGGTAAACTTCTATGTATTAAATTGGTTCTTAATGTATTTACACATTTAAATAAGAATGAACACACATATATATATATATATAATTATATATAAATATATATTATATATATATATATATATATATATATATATATATATATATATATATATATATATATATATATATAGAGAGAGAGAGAGAGAGAGAGAGAAGAGAGAGAGAGAGAGAGAGAGAGAGAGAGAGAAGAGAATAGAAAAAAAACAAACGAAGGTAATGAAAAACAGGAAAACTTCTATTTATAAAAACGGTTCTTAATGTATTTACACATATTTAAATAAGAATGAAGTGAACACTATTTAATTTCTTCCTTATTATAAATTTGTTAATTTATTTAACTTAATAGTAAATTTGAATAAAATTTTTAGCATTTTTAATCGTCATCTTCATCGTCAAAATTTACTATAATTGTCAGCGTCGTCGTCATTGTCAAAAATTCTTAATCGTCCCATCACTAATAAAAGGTTCTAATAAGGAATTCCTTAAGCTAGCTGAAACCCCACAAGAATGGCATCTCCGACGGTGAACCACTTCTAGAATGCATTTAAATAGCATAACCGAGGAGCTTGCTCGCTTGACAAAAAATTAAAAAAAGATTCACAGAAGTGGAAGCCGCCTTATCAGCAACCCCTGACAACAGCACTGATAGTGACGATGGTGGCTTTTCAGCAAATAAACCTACTGAAGATGAAGAGGATTTGGATATGTTAGACATTGATAAGTTCATGGCCGAAATTGCATTGACATCTCATTCACCTTCAAAGGAATCACACCAAGGAACCTCATCAAAAAAACTGAAGAGACATTCATCAAGGAGCAAAGATAATTTAAATTTTCAATCTGTGAAAGAAGAGATGAGGCTCTACAAAACATGGAGATGCTACCTACAGAAGAGAATCCTTTCATGTGGTGGCATGAAAATGGGCCAAGGTTTCCATTATTATCAGTGCTTGCAAGCAAATATTTATCAGCCCCTCCCTCATCAGTCGAGAGCGAGCGTATTTTTAGTGTAGGTGAGAATGTAAACACCCAAAAAGGAACAGGCTCTCGCCAGATACTAGTGAAAGCTTAATGTTTTTTCTGCATCACAATTTGAGAATTTTTGAATTTGAGTATTGAATGATATCTATCTTTTATCTTAAAGGAGTATATTATTATTATGTCATGTTTGAATAATAGCGTTTTTTATTTTGTCTTTCCAGCTGATTAAATGAGGTCTCTTCTTTCATAATTTTTATTCTTTATATTGTAGCTAGTTAAAGAATCTTCTTGTAAATTGAAATCCTGTTAAAACATAAAAGCTAGTAGCTAAACTTTGTTAATACTTACTGGAAAATCGAAATGGAATATGTTTTGAATAAACACGAACATAAAAAAGTTATTAATATTATATTTGTACTTATTATTCCTTAAAGATACTATTTTAATTTATAAAATAAATATATTTGGGCACAACCAAATATGAAATAAATGACTAAGTATTTGCTGTACATAGAGTTCAATCCTGAGTTGCCTAGCAGTACACAAATGTTCTATCTTATTACTGTGTATTTATTACATTAATTAAAGTATCGGTATCGGCACCTAAAAAAATAGAGTATCGGTATCGGCCTCTTTTCTGGTATCGGTACATCTCTATATATATATATATATATATATATATATATATATATATATTATATATATATATATATATATAATATATATATATATATATATATATATATATATAATATATATATATATATATATATATATATATATATATATTCTTCACACCTTTTCTCATAAAAAAATAGTCGCTGGAATTGTACAGTTACAACAATTTTAGCTTTTCTTGTGATTTACAAAATTAAAGATATCGTACTGTGTTATTAAAGTACTGCATGCAAAAGTGTTTATAGTGTAGAAATATGAGACTCTGTAGAAATGGTGCGAGAACCATTCTCAATGGTGGAGGTATGTGATTGAAGATTAGAAGAGCAGTGTCCGTTATAAATAATGATGGAAATAAAGAGAGTAACGCCAACAATTCGCTTGATTAAGACGAAAAGCCCGCTAGACTCAACCATTTGAAAAGGAGCAGTGTGAGTGGGAATCACTCCAGATGCGTGAGGCATAACTCGCTATACAAGGGCGAACGAACCCCCCCCTATAAAATATAAACTGAAGGTGGCGTGAAGAAAATTCCCTGAATGTGCCTCAAGAAACCCAACTTTTAGACTTGTTTATAAGAGAAGTATATGAATCTTCCAAATTAAGGACACGAAAATAAAACCAAGAATATTAAGACAGACGAAGGTTTGAGTTATTGTTTTCAAAAGAAGATGTTATAGCCGTTGTGAAGATTATGTGTTGGAGTGGAAAGCTGGAGGGGCTAGCTTTTGAGAATTCGAAAACAAACCTTGTTCTCAATGCCTCAAAGAAATTCGAGAAAGATCAGATGCTAGCTAGTTGATACAAGGGGGGCCCTTCTACCGTGAGGTAATTGTTGTTGATAGGGATGTCTATCAAAATAAGGGGAGCAATGAAGGCTGAAGTCTTTGGCATAGGAGTGAATACGTGATGAAGAAATAGAGAGAAGTCTTTTATGAAAAGTAGAAAGAGTTAGGGATAAAACAAATGAGCAACACCACTATTTATAGATTTAAAGGATGAGTGATGGCAATCACCAAAATACTGAAGGAAAGAGGGCCAAGAGACAGAAAGACCAGAAAGAAGAGCGCTTCTTACGAAAGCTGCATCGGCAAGTAGAGAAAAGATTAGAAGAATTGAGGTGTTTTCAAACCTTCCTGCTAGGATAGATTTGAAAACTATAGAAAGAACAGAAGTTAGAGAGATTTGGCGAAAGTTGGAGGGTTAAGATTGGTTCCCTTTTTTATACAGGAGCACCCTTCCAGCAAGAAAAAAAGGCCAAAGTAGAAAGATAGAGACGGAATAATTAACAAGGCAAAGTGCAAGCTTGAAAGCACAAGTTTTGAGAACTATAGGAGGAATACCATTAGAACCGTAAGCTTTCTTGGTTCTAAGCTCTGAAAAAGCGGAAATAACACCTTGAAGAAATTAAAATATTAGATAAGTATTTTGGAGGGAGGTGGAGGAAGGAATAGCACTGGAATAGTCTAAGGTGGAATTACGAAGGACAAGGTTTCGAGCAAAGAGTTCAGCCTTTAATGGAGGTTTAAACGCAGTCTCATCGCACCGCACGGCACCACAACTTCACTAAACACCACGCGGCACACGCGGAAGCACAACGCGTCTAAACCCTCTTTTTCGCACACCCCAACCTGCTCCACGACAACGCCCACCGTCGCACACGACCCGCCCCACGCGCGCCCCAGCTAACACTTCACTCTCCCGCACTCTCTCTCCTGGGAGAAGGTTTTAGTGTCATGGATACTACGTTTGCACGTTTGGGGTGAATGTAGTTCAAAGAGTTTTAGGTTTGACGATGGCAGTAATCTCTAAAGCAGCGTCCTGTGGCTAATCAGCACGAGAAAGCAGAGTTCAGTTACTACGGTTTAATTGAAAGTAAGTATGGGTGCAACATCCATGCCAGAGACGAATTAAATCGCTTTTGTAATATCGAGAGACTTTAAGGCAGCTGTATTCATGGAAATCAAGAAGTACGACTCGGAAGTCCGACTTTTCGAGAACGAGTGCACGTTTTCTACGTATTGGGGTTTTTGGGACTTCGAAGAGCAAGCAAGAAAAGAGATATGAGAGTCGATCGGCAGGAACGACGAGGAAAGATTTAGCAGCAACAGGATGATTATAGATTAGGAAAATATAAAATGTTGGTTCATCTCAAGACGATCAGAGATACGAGTAGGGAGCATGCACTAAATGTTTCGAGGTAATTCTCGGATGAAAGCTGTAGCAAGTTATAACTTATCTTGAGATTAGACGGAAGAGTTGGGTGGTCGAAAGTTTGAAATAAACCGATGATGATTTCAGAGATGTGAAAGAAGAGAGAGAATTTTTTAATTTATTAAGACAGGTTAGATTTTGCTTGGCAGAACATCTGATCAGATATAAATACATGGACAGCATTGCACACTTGGCACCAACATGCCTTTGGCTACAAATTGAGGGAAGAAAATAGTGGAATCTACGAGTAGACTTGACCAGAAGCTCAAGATCTAAGTTTCGATATGATAAGAGATAGGTTAGAGGTAAGAGGTCGATGTTCAAAAACATGAAATTAGATTTAAAACTGAGAAAAGTTGCAGAAATTCTGAAGAGAGAGACGTACAATCAAAATCGGCCGGCAATTCTGTGACGTAAATATCAGAGTCAATGGTTTTATGATGAGATAGAGTGGATACAAGGGTTATTTTTGGAAGCACTCCTTTAGGTTCTTCCAGAGACCTTATCAGGTGGTTGCATATTTATACCATTTTTATGTTCGCTTTAAGCAGTAAAGTGTTGTCCTTATTGTTTGTTATGTGATGTGGTAAGGAGAGCTTTCTCCATGTAGAAAATATGGATATGAGCACAAATGGGAAACCCAATTGGGCCTGGAGTGATCGGGATGTAATCTCAAGACTCATTATATCAAATTGTGGTATTTCTGCTTAGGAGCCTCTTCCTCTCTTATAATTTAATTATATATATATATATATATATATATATATATATATTATATTATATATATATATATTATATAGTATATATGTCGGTGTGGTGCGGTGGTGGTGCGCAAATTTTGAGTGGCGGTGCGGTGCGCTGTGGTTCGCTCCTCGGGTGCGGTGGCGGTGCGGTGCGGCATCGAAAAAGAGCCGGTTGCGGTGTGGTTGCGGTGCGGTAGGATGCAGGGTGGTGAGGTGCGGTGCTGGTGCACGGAACCTCCCTGTGGCCGGAAGCGGTGCGGTGCGCAAATATCCGGTGCTCGGCCTAACACTAAGTATGATGAGAGATTTCTATAAAACTTTTTCTCTAATATATATATATATATATATATATATATATATATATATATATATATATATATATACAAAGGATGGCAACGTTAATGAGAAAGTTAACGCCGTTAATCCTTAATCGTAAACAAAAAAATTAACGGCGTTAATCATTTATGATATATATATTATATATCATATATATATTATAATATATATTATATATATAATATATATATATATTATATATATATATATATATATAATATATATATATATATATATATTTATATATATATTATATACTAGTATATATATATATATATATATATATAATATATATATATATATATATATATAATATATATATATATATATATATTGTGGTAGGAAAGGTCAGAGCCTACATGGAAAATCCACCTAGAGTTAGTCATAGAAAGTCTTGAAAATAGTAAGAAGAAGTGTGTTTTTCCAGACTTTACCAGTGGAGTACATGTGAGAAATGAGAATAGTGGTTAATTCTAGGGTCAGAGAGATAGACAGAAAAAAGAATGAGACTTGTATATATATATATAATATATATATATATGATATATACTATATATATATATATATATATATATATATATTATATCTATATATATATATTTATATAATTATATATATATATAAATTATATATATATATATATATATATATATATTATATATAATAATATATTATATATGTGTGGTGTGTGTGTGTGTGTTGTGTGTGTGTGTGTGTGTGTGTGTGTTGTGTGTGTGGTGTGTGTTGTGTGGTGTGTTTGTGTGATGTGTGTGTGTTGTGTGTGTGTGTGGTGGTGTGTGTGTGTGTGTGTGTGTGTGTGTGTGTGTGTGTGTGTCGTGTGTGTGTGTGTTGGTGTGTGGTGTGTGTGTGTGTGTGTGTGTGTTGTGTGTGTTGTGTGTGTGATCCCAAAGCATAATTATTCGTAAAAAATAAAATTTATGTCTTACTTGTGCCATGAATTTGGTAGCAAAATTTTGACATAAGTACGAGCAAAAATTGTATAAATGCTCCCAACTCCCTTGTTGAGCATCTCCCCCACTTCTTCTCCTGGCTCTCTTCTCATTCTCCCTCATGACTCACTACCCCATTGCTTGCTCTAAGGAAGAAAAGAAATCCGAATTAACAAAAAAACCCAAACTTCAATCAAGGGAGCTAAAACTTTAGGAAAGTCCGCAACACAGAATCGACTCATCTCAAATTTACAAGCTTTTCAAAGAATACAAGTTGGCAAGGGCGGTATAACACAGGAAAAGGCCGTGACTGCTCATTGAACTTACGAAGAAAAAAGAAAGAATCTCAATAAAGGAGAGATTGTTGTTATTTATATTTTATTGAATAAATCATGATTTGTTTTATGGTTTTTAAATCATCACCACAACTAATATAGAGGCCTACATCAAGGACCTAAGAAGAATCAAATCTTCTAAGAATTTATTTTAAGGGCCCCTATAAGAATTACCAAAGAATTTTTACTCATGCTTCGTAAATGAACGAACGAATCACTTACGAATAGGGTGATTGGTTTAATATATTCTCATATAACCTCAGAACTCCTTCGTCATCAGCAAGAAAGTTCGTCCTCCAAAAGAAAACAACTAAAATGAAGAAAAAGAAGAAAAAACAACAACAATACTAAAAAATCCAAATCAGAAAACTTAAAGAAAATGACTAAAACGAACCTCAACAAGTTTTATCGACACGGACTTTTTTTATCATTCTCAATTAATTTTGGATTATGGTCTGAAACTCATTTTGAGTTCCACTACGAACCTTTAGGCTCCTATTCAAATTCTGAATAATTCAGTACCATCTCCCATTTTTTTTTTTTTTACAAATGAAAGAATTTACATTTGCAAAAACTGAATTAGTATCCTTCAAACTTTCTCAAATACCCTGGTCGTTACCAATTCATCTCGTTTTCAAAAATTACTTCCAGTGAAGTGACGCCCTGTGGTGACTGTAGACGCACTTAAATCCTATACCAAACCAGAAATCGCAACAAGTTCTTTTTCAAGATATTCATCAGTTTGTCTCATCCAAGTGTCAGAGTTTTTTTTTCTATTCGACATGAAGATAGATGCTCAATTTTGGCCTATATGAATCAAGATATTCACGTATGGACTTAATTTTCTCACCAATGTTAAAATTCCACTTCATCGTCGTGACATTCTCCTAACAACTTGTGTGCGATATCTCTATTATTTTATATGACATTTGTATTTTCTTGCATTCAAATGTTTGTATATTTGCTTATATCTAACGGATATAATCAAATATGCTTATATTTGAATGTACCTTTCATTGTATAAAATTTTGAATTTTGTTTATATACCATTTTATATTATGTTATCTCTTACATTCCAATGTTTGTATGAGTGCTTATGTCTTCGGACATAATCAAATATGCTTATATTTGAATGTCTTTGTCATTATATATTTCTTTTTATTATTTTTAGTCATTGATATGTTTTATATGTTTGTGAGAATTTTCGAATGCCCCCAAATATGTATGCATTTGAATGATTTTATTTCTTTTATATTATATATTTATATACTTTACCACTCCGTGTTTAGAGTGGGAAGTAATGTAGCATCCCAAAGCATAATTATTCGTAAAAATTATAATTATGTTCGTACTTGTGCCAAGATTTGCGTAAGCAAAATTTTGACATAAGTACGAGCAAAATTGTATAAAAGGCTTCCCCACTGCCTTGTTGAGCATTCTCTCCCACTTCTCTCCCATATTCTCTCCCACTCTCTTCTCATTCGGATTCATTACCCACTTGCTTGTTCCTAAGAAGAAAGAAATCCGAATTACAAGAAAACCCAACTTTCAAGCAAGGGAGGTAAAACTTCAGGAAAAGTCCGCAACAGCAGAATCGACTCATCTCAATTTACAAGGTTTTTCAAAAGAATAAGTTAGCAAGGGAAGTAAACACAGGAAAAGGAGACTGTTGTTATTTATATTTTATAGAATAAATCATCATTTGTTTTATGATTTTTAAATCATTACCACAACTCATATAGAGGCCTATATACCAAGAACCAAAAACACTTCAAAGAACTTTAAAAATGTGCCTATATATATATATATATATATATATATATATATATATATATATATATATATATATATTTATATATATTAAATATTATATATATGTATATTGTTTATTATATATATATATATATATATATATATATATATTAATCAACAACCCCCAGGAAGGACTTTCGTCCTGTCAGTGGGACCCTTCGAGAAAGGTCCTTGGGAAAGCAAGGGCCTAACGGCTAAATCCGCTGGCTGGTCAGGCCTATCGCCGGAAGCCGGATTATTCTTTTGTAGTACAAGCATCACACACAATGTACTTCATTAACGTCTGAGTGGACGAAGCTAGAGTTTAATAGAGAATAAGCTCACATTACTGCTCGTTCCAACCCAGTCTCGAACCTGAGCCTTCGCTTGCTAGGCAAGTTGCTCTACCACTGACTATGAGCGCTCTTTATATAATATACTACTATATATATATATATATATATAATGATATTTATTACTATATATTATATATATATATATATATATATATATATATATATATATATATTATATATATAATATATATATATTATATCAGTATATATATATATATATATATATATATATTTACAATTAAAATCTTTCTTCCTTCTACTACAATAATCTTGTGCTTCTGCTACTGTTCTCATAACAGAACAGATTTTCACGCCTTTTTTGAATATCTTACTACTTCTCACGAGACTTATATCTTCTCATCCAAATACTGAGGTCCCTCTATTTAGGGGATTTCAATGTACACAACACTGAATGGTTGGGGTCCTTTCATACCGATTTAGGTGGGGAGGAGGCCGAATCATTCAGCATTCTCAACGATCTGGAGCAACTAATTAAAGAACCTACACACATTCCGGATCGTCCCAACCAATTCTTGAACACACTTGACCTATGTTTCACCACTAGTCCTTCTCTCTTTAAATACACCACTTTCGCTCCTATCGGTAAATCTGACCACAACCTTATATCTCTTAATTTTAATACCTTTCTCTCTAACAGCTCCATCCTGCCCTATGCGTTTTTTTCTGGCCCTTTGATCGGGCGATGGGGGCTTGGTTGCTTCTACACCAACTATAATTGGATGACTGCTTTGACTCTGGTGACGCTTCGGCTTCTGCCGATAAGGTAGTAGCTGTAATCGTTGATGGGATGAGCAGGTTCATTCCTTCTTCGACTAAATCCTTCTCTCCTCATAATCCATGGTTCGATCGTGCTTGTTCTCTGGCCATTAAGACTAGAGACAGTATGTGTAATCGGGAGTGGAAAAATTCTCGTTTTCTTATCACACTCTCGCTAAATTTTCATTCAGCTAGAAATCGTTGGAGGGATACTCTTCATCGAGCAAAGCGGGCTTTCATCATAACGAAAGTGTGCTAACCTCCTTATTTCTCCTACTGACAAAATCTTTCTGGCCCCTTGTCAAAAGCATCTAAACAACTTCTGTAAATCTGTCTTTCCTCCCCTTATTCGATATGATGGTTCTGTTCATAAATCTTCAACTGAAAAGGCCAATCTCTTCGGCCTCCTATTTTCCTCTAACTCAACCGTGGACGAATTCTGGGCAATTTCTCTTACCTCCTCTCTTCTGCTCAGATATCCTATGGCCTTTGCCTGTGATTTACATTTGATCGGGTGCATGGGCTCTGAAATTAATTTGAAAACGTTAGAAGGGTGGGTGGCCCCGGATGGCTATCCCCCCCCGTATTTTTAGGGGAGGTGCTTCGGCTGAAATATAAGTTGCCCCTCGTTCAACTATATTCTCCAAATGTTCAATACAATACTTTCCCTCGTGTTTGGAGGCACGCAAATGTGGCAACCTGTTTTCCGAAAGGAAAGCCGCTTCTGATCCTTCTAACTATTCGCCCTATAGCTCTCAACGTGTATTATATCTAAAGATCTTTGAAACCCCTTCTCCAATCTCTTTCTTGATCATCTGGAATTCTCATTCACGTTCTTTTGATCGCCAGTACGGCTTTCGGCGCTCGATATCTAAATGGCGATATACTTTCCTATTTTAACTGATTTATGGTTTTCTGCCCTTAGGAATTACGGGGAGACTTAAGTGGTGGCGCTTGACATATCCAAAGCATTTGAACAGGTATGGCACGCGTCACTGCTTCCAAGCTCCCCTCCTTTGGGTTTTCCTCCTTCTCTTGGCTTACTTATGTCTAGTTTTCTTTCAATCGCTCAATATCGGCTGTTGGTTTGATGGGGACTCTATCTCTCCTTTTTCTATCAATAAGTGGTTCCTCAAGGTTCTGT
>JABUQX010113836.1:7500-10000 GCA_015478945.1 Trachelipus rathkii
ATATATTATATGTTGGACGAAAAGGGAACGGATTCGATGCGAGTGTAATAGGTAGTTGTCGAATTGGCAGGAAAGGAGGGCTGTGCAATTAAATCCTTGGTGACTGTAAAGAGACTAGGTCTTGAGTGCGCTAGTGTCTTGCGTGATGGCAAGTTTTGTTACCTGTGTTAATGTATAGTAGTAAGACTATGGTCTGGAAAGAGGTATAGATTCTAAAGGTACAATGTGCTGGCAGATGACAATTTAGGGCCGTGTTAGGTGTGAGAAGAACTTGATAAAATGAGGAATGAACGTATTACAGAGTTGTATGTATGAAGAAAGGGATAAATGAGAAAATAAATGAAAGTACGTTGAGATGGTTTTGGTCATGTGGAAAGAATGGATGATAGTCCGAGTTGGTTAAGCGATGTATAGTGGTGAGTGTGTTGGGAATCGACTGGCTGGGAGACCGGAAGAAAAGTGGATTGAGTCAGCAAAAGAATGTCCGGAGGAGTGAAATGTGAGTTTGGGGCAGGGGCGAGAAAAAAAGTGCATAATAGGAAGTAAATTGGCAGGGTTTGTGAGGGTGTATGGTTGTGGCCCGCTGGGGCCAGGGATGAACCCCCATTGGCGAGATGCATAGTGAGGGTCCGTCGCGTCCCGTGAAGCTCTATGGTGGAATTTTCTGTGCGGCGAGTTTCCACTAATAGGTATAAAAGGGGGTCAGGCGGGCTTTCTTTCGACTTGGGTCATATTCTTTCTACTATTTTTTCTGTTTCCGGTGCTTGTTACGCACCTTACCCCCAGTCCTGGGGAAAGAAGGATTTTAATATTTTAATATTTATAATATATATATATATATATATATATATATAAATATATATATAATTATATATATATAATATATAATATATATATATATATATATTATATAATATATATATATATAATATATATATATATATATATATATATATTATAATGACATACTTTTACTTCATAATAAATGGAAATTTATTTAGAATACATTTATAAAAAATATCAATACGTATACGTAGGAAAATGAATAAAAAGAAAAAATAAAAATATTGCAAGTTAAATGCCAAAAAGTACTTTGCAAGTACGCAAGCACAGTACTCAGTACAAAAGGCTTCAAGTACAGTACAAGTACAAAGTAAGTGGTTTTAGAACTGCAAGTACTAGTACAAGTACAAGTACTTCCAAAAAATGTACTTAAAGTACAAGTACAAGTACAAGTACTTGTACTTGAACCCAACCCTGAATTATATATATATATATATATATTATATATATGATATATAATATATATATTTTATTTCTTATTTACATATATATATTATATCATATATATATATTATATATATATTATTATATATATATATATATATATGTATATAATATATTATTATATATATATATATATATATATATATTATATATATATATATATATAATATATATATAGTATATATATATATATATATATATATATATATATATATATATATATATATTGGTATTTACTCTTGTTTCCGAGTACGCACTGACAATATCGGAACTTCGAAGGAATTGTTCGAGAAAATGAAAAGAAAATGTATCAAAGGAGAGAGATAAAGAGGGAAAATGATTGGAAAGTTGAGCAGAAAAATTCGAATTGATCGGAAGAGGATTGGAAGAAGTTTGATTCACCGGGTTTGTCATAAGACAAAAAAAGAAAAAGAAAAAGAAAAAAGAAAAAAGGTTTGATATGAGAGAAAACATTTTGTTTTTATTTGAAGTTACTTTTTTTCTTATTTTTCTTTTTTTTTTTGTGACTAAATGGAATATTAAAAAGATTTATTAAATCTTTTTTTTTCCTTAAAATATATATATGAACAGACAAGTTGTAACTACAAACCATTTATGTTATTACTAAAATCTAAATATTTAATAAATTTTATATATATATATATATATATATATAATATACTATATATATATATATAAATATATATATAGTATATATAATATATATATTATATAATATATATATATATATCTATATATATATTATATTTTATATAGTAGATAGATATTTATATATTAGATATATATCCATATAGTTTTAATATATATATATATATATATATATATATATATATATAATATAATATATATATATATATATTATATATATATATATATTATATATAATATATATATATATATATATATATATATATATATATATCCTAAATAACAAACAAAAACATCTTACAGTTAATATTTCTTTTTTTCGGGGGGGAGGGGACGTTATTTCAGTAAACTGAGTTCCAGGCTGGGTGCTCCCTATCATAAAATAGTCTGCAAGTGTTCATACTTTTAAAGCGGATCTACATTGCATTTCACTACTTCATTTTTGAAAAGTTTTTTTCTCACATCTAAGTAAGTACTCCAAGCACCGAATTAGCCTCTTGCGTATATAGTTAATACGAAGTATTCATTGAAGGATGCATAAAAT
>JABUQX010113836.1:25000-32578 GCA_015478945.1 Trachelipus rathkii
TTATTATTATTACATATATTGCAGCTGGATCATCACCACTCACGGACAGAGCCCTATTCACTACAAAAGTTCACCATCTAACGCAAATTACGCAGATTAGCACAGGCGCAGGCTTTAAAGCGAGAGAGATTTAATTCAACAGAAGCAGAAGATGGAAGAGAATTCCACAGAACTGAGGTGGCAGGAAAAAGGAAGCACCGCAGCGAACTAGCCTGGAGTTACTAATATCGACACAATACTCATGTGCAGACACAGCACTACTTCACTCCTTGTGCTACGAGGGCGTCGTAAAGGTCGTGGTACGCGAGTGGTAAGTTCACTTGAGCACATTCTGCTGCGGTACCTATAGAAAAGCAGATAAAGCACCAACATCGCGCAAAATAGAGGTCAAGTGAATTCAAAAGCATGAACAGTTTATAAGCCTTTTGGCCTTTGACTTGACCCTATCCAAAAGCCGGGTGAAACCAGAGCCCCCCCTAAGATATGAGAGCAGTACTCCATACAAGAGCGGATGAGACCCTTGTATTGCTGGAGTAACTGAGAAGAAGAAAAAAAAGTCTCGCAGTTTAAACAAAACTCCCAGTTTCTTTGAGGCCGCCCTAGCAACCGTTGTGATGTGAAGTTTCCAAGACATTTTTTGTTTATGTTAATGCTAAGGATGTTTATACTGTCAACAGGAGACCCGAGAGAACCCTCGAAGGAGATAGGAGAATTAGAAGGTGTCTTAAGAGACGGAGATTTGTAGTTTAACGAATTGAATTTCACAAGATTCAGATGACCCCACCAGGAAATTCTATCCAGATCAGCGAGAATATAGAGTCGAAAATATTAAGACGAGAGGCAATTCTAGAAGTAATAGAGGGAGCAGAATTGAAATGAGTTGAAGAATGAAGGATTGATTCATCGGCATATGAGTGGATAGAGTTAGATGTGCAGGTGAGAATATCATTAATGAAAAGTAGGAATAAAGTAGGAGATAAGACAGAACCCTAAGGAACACCACTATTGACAGAAAAAGAAGTCGCCCCATCAACAACAGCTGATATTGAACTATTTGAAAGAAAGCTAGACATAAGCAAAGAGAAGGAGGAAACCCAAAGGAGGGGAGCTTGGAGAGCAGTGACGCGTGCCATACCCGGTCAAATGCTTTGGATATGTCAAGCGCCACCCCGCAGGAAACCATAAATACGTTCAAAGGAAAGTATATCGCCAGTAGACCTCGAGCGAAAGTCAAAAATAGGGGATCGCAAAAGGGAATGAGATTCCAGATGATCTAAGAAGTGAGAGTTGAGAAGGGTTTCAAAGATCTTAGATAGAATACAAGTTAGAGCTATAGGGCGATAGTTAGAAGGATCAGAGAGGCTTCCTCTTCCTTTTTTCGGAATAGCTTGGACATAAGCGTGCTTCCAACACTGAGGGAAAGTGCTAGTATTGAGACATAGAGAAAATAGTTGAACGAGGGGCGTCGTCAGCACGGAAGCACACTCCCTCAAAACTCGGGGAGAAATGCCATCCGGGCCACCCGCCTTCCTTACGTTCATAGATTTCAGGAGCCCATGCACCCAATCAAATGTAATCACACCTGTAGGACGCCTGAGAGGAGAATTGGGAGGAAGAGGAATGCCAGAATCGTCCAGGGTTGAGTTAGAGGAAAATAGGAGGCCAAAGAGATTGGCCTTTTCAGTTGGAGTATTAGCAACAGAACCATCAGAGCGAATAAGAGGAGGAAATACAGATTTACAGAAGTTTTTAGAGATGTTTTGACAAGAGGCCAGAAAGATTTGTCAGTAGGAGAACCAAGGAGGTCAGGGCACTTTCGTTTAATGAAAGTTTGCTTTGCTCGTCGAAGAGTATCCCTGCAACGATTTCTAGCTGAATGAAAATTAGCGAGGGTGATATGAGAATGAGATGTTTTCCACTCCCGATACGCACTGTCTCTAGCCTGAATGGCCAGAGAACAAGCACGATCGAAGGACGATCCGGAATGTGTGTAGGTTCTTAATTAGTTGCTCCAGATCTTTGAGAATGCTGAATGATTCAGCCCCCTCCCCACCTAGATCAGTAGGAGAGGAGCCCAACCATTCAGTGTTCTGTACATTGAAATCCCCTATATAGAGGATGAGAAGATATAACAGTCTCGCCGGAAGTAGTAAGATATTCCAAAAAAGGCTGAAAATCTGTTCTGTTAGGAAAACAGTAGCAGAAGCACAAGATTATTGTAGTAGAAGGAAGAAAGATTTTAAGCCACAAAACATCGAAGTTAGGAGATTCGAGATTTTCGAGACGTGTTACAGGAGTATTAATGTTTACATAGGCACATACTCCACCCTTTAGACGGAAATTATGAAATAAGTTATAGTTGGATATATTAAACGAGTTAGAGGATGAATTCTTAGCCATCTGGGTCTCAGACAAGAGCAAAAGGTTAGGGTAATAATAATAATAATAATAATAATAATAATAATAATAATAATAATAATAATAATAATAATAATAATAATAATAATAATAATAATAATAATAATAATAATAATAATAATAATAATTTTTCTTGATTAATAATAATAATTTCTCTTGATTAATAATAATGATTTATTTAATAATAAAATAATTCATGTTCCTTATATTTCAACTTAATATTTTATGTAATTTTAATATATAGTAAGTATCTTCAAAACATTGATTTTAAAAAAATTTAATATACGAGACCATGGACAGATACAAAATTCTAGTACTTTAAATTTAGAGTTCTTAAATTATGATGCAGAAACAATCTTTCTCCAGTTTCTGGTGTAATATTTCTTCACTTAATCGGCAAAATAATAGGCAGAAATTGCCATGACGAAGACGATGACGATTAGAAAAAATATGCCGATTTTGATGACGATGACGATTCATCGTCCCATAACTACCTTTTATATATCGAAACTAGATTTATTATTGAATCTAAAAGTTTCTCATAATTCTTCACCCAAAAAGTAAGAAGTATCGGCCAAGTATCGGCCATATTAACCACTGCCGATACCGATACCGATACCTCCAAAAATGGCCGATACTGCCGATACCGATACCGATACCGATACTATCGGTACATCCCTAAATATATATATATATATATATATATATATATATATATATATATATTAATAATATATATTATATATATATATATATATATATATATATATATATATATATATATATATATATATATATATATATATATATATTTACAACTTGATGTCATACAAAAGATGAAACGGAACAGCAGTACGAGATTCTTACCGATGTTCACACGCAGGAATATCGTCACTAAACAATAATGACATGTGACTTTAAAGCAAAAAGTGGTAAATTCCAAGGTTTATAACAACAAAACATTGCGAAATTTTATTTCCAAAGTAGGAAATGAATGACATAGGGGATCGTCTAGTAGAATTTGTTGAAGCAATGAACCAATTTAATGAATTGGTTTCGCTAGAAAAATAGAAACAATGATCTTGGAAAATTTCTAATGGAATAAAAAAAATTAAATTGATTATATAATGATTAACAATATATTTCTAGATGTATCTACCTACTAAGTAAATTCGATAAAAGGGATGGGTGATCTCTGATCGAAATTTGATCAAAAACGCAGAGAGCAAATCTTAAACGTTATAAAACAAATTTAACAACTTGATGAAAATGCACTAAAATTTAGATAAACCTAAAAATAAGTATGGAGCTAGATAAATGTAGTAAATTCGGAAACTAATAGATAACTAGCATAATACCCAAACAATATTTCTAATAATAATAATAATAATAATAATAATAATAATAATAATAATAATAATAATAATAATAATAATAATAATAATAATAATAATAATAATAATAATAATTGACAGCATTCAACGTTGTACAACTAGGATTCCACAAAGTAAGATAAAAATAATAGCTGAAGGCAAAAGGTCATTCATAAATTAAAAATGTATAACTAAATTAGAAACTTTAAAAATATTATAGAATACATTGAAATGAACGAAGTTATAAACAATCTCCTTAAAAAGATATAAGAATATTTATCGAACAACTCATCAAACATACAATTAAAAATAATAATTCATTTAAATAAAGAAAATCGTCAGCTGTCACTGGGAATGCAACAGCTACAATAAAAAAGAGAAAATTAATCATTACAAACAAATTACAAAACAGAAAATTAATCATAGGATAGTTATGGAATTTTAAGCAGAGTTGTATGGGAAAATTACAATGAAATCGACGTCCCTCCTATAATTTCTGCAGAAATAATACATGTCATAAAAAGAGATGAAAATGGGAAGTTCTACTCGAGAAGAGGATATGACAATCGATACAGTAAAAAATGGAGGTGACGCAATTGCTATTAAACCAGTACGATTATTTAATAAAAGTTTGCAAGAGCACGATATTCCTTGCAGATGGACAAATGTCAGTGTCGTGTTTTTGTATGAAAACCCCAAAAAAAAAACAAATTTTGCCTGTATTTATGAGCGCTCTTTGAAAAACTACTCCACTTAGCAAAAAGTTGCTTATTTATAAAGCTCTACTTTATTCAAAGTTTACCTATCAAAAAGTATTTACAAGGAAAAGTCGTCATCACATATCATGACATTACAAAATATTAACCAATGAACACAAAGTAAATGAAACGAAAAATATATAAATATATATATATATATATATATATATATATATATATATATATATATATATATATATATATATATATATATATATATATATATATATATATATATACTATATATATATAATAATAATATATATATATATATATATATAATAATATATTATATAAAATTTATATATATATATATATATATATATATATATATATATATATATATATATAATAATAATAACAATAATAATAATATATATATATATATTATGTAACTTATATATATATATATATATATATATATATATATATATATATATATATATATATATATATATATATATATATATATACTATGCTATATATATATATATATATATATATATATATAATAATATAATAACATGAACATCACTCATATCAATAATAATAATATAACTGCCAACAATAATAGCCAGCCAGCAACATATATATATATATATCTATATATAACTAATATATATGCTCTGTATATATATATATATATATGCAAGCAGAGGGCCCAGGTTCGAGACTGGGTGGAGCGAGAGAATGTAAAAAGCTATTCTCCTATTAACTCTAGCTTCGTCCCACTCAGACGTTAGTGAGTACATTGGTAGTGTGCTTTGCTACTAATGGAAAAACTTCCCGGCTTCCACGCACGATAGGTTTGGCCAGCCAACGAAAGTTTAGACAGAGCCGAGTGGAGACGATGGGTCCCACTGACAGGTCGTGGTTTTCCTAAGAGACAATGACCTTCCTGGGGGAGGACAGTTTATATATATATATATATATATATATATATATATATATATATATATATATATATATATATATATATATACTAACTATATATTATATATAACACATATATATATATATATTCGCACCAACCTCCCTATACTTACCCCCGAACACTCCCCAATCCGCTCCCACACACATGATTCTGGTCACCCCCTCCGCTTCTCTGATTTTAACATTTTGCATTCATCTACTTCTGATACTGACCGTAAGATTTTGGAATCCCTTTACATTAAACAATTAAATCCCCCTTTGAACTCCTCCCACTCCTCTACCCCTCTAAGTATTACTTAACCCTTCAATCCATCTACTAACCTGATAATTCTACATTCATGCATTTTTTGTTTAACAACTATTTACAGTGTATATGGATAGGCATATCCTTTTATTTTATTTATACCTGCATATTCATCTACATATCCGTCATTTTTTTCTTATATCTCTTATACTCTGGATTCTCAAACATTTCACCAAACCAACTAATTTTTGTTGTCGCTGCCCCCTATGATTTTATTCTTAGTTCATTTTTTAACTCCGGATCTATTAGGTGTGCTATTTATTTATTTATTTATTTTGTGATTTAAATTTCCGTTTACTCCCATTTGCGATTGTAATTTAATCTTAATTTTAATCTTAGTTCTAATTTTTCCATTCACTAATTGTGCATTGTGTCCCTTTTATATATATGTGTAACATTATTCCCTTTATATGTACTTGCAATTTTAATTTTAATTTCAATGTCATTTATTTTTCATCGTTTAACTTTTTTGTAATATTATGTATATGTGTTCTTGCAGCCTCCTGAGGATGAGTCATGAGTGACTCGAAACGTTGAGGATAATTTATAAATCTTATGGCTCTTGTTCCGTTTTTAGTCATCCTATTTATATTAAAAATAAGGTTTCCCAAAAACAAACCAATATATATATATATATATATATATATATATATATATATATATATATATATATATATATATATATATATATTCTGTTTTTAGTCATACCTATATATATATATATATATATATATATATATATATATATATATATATATATGAAGTGTCGTAGGGATGTGTAATGTCTTATGGGGCGTCCACAAATATGAATTTCTGAAAGAATTAAAGGTAAGAGTGGTAGGAGAGGGTGTTAGACTGATGAAAAATGAAAGAGTGTAGGGTGCCCTACTTATTGTGTGCTGATGATCTAGATTTGTGTCGTGAGTCTGAAGAAATTTGGAGAAGATTGGTAGAGGAGTTTGAAAGTGAATGTAGATTTGAATGAGGTAATGGTAGTTGGTGAAGAGAGTCCGAGTGTGAAATTATGTCGGATGGTGAGCAATTGGAACAAGCATCTGAGTTTAAATATTTAGATTATGTGTTGAATGAAAAAGGAACTGATGATGTAAAGTGCAGTAGGAAAGTTATGAATGGTGGAAGGTGGCTGGTGCAATTAAATACTGGGGAATGTAAGGGAACTAAATCTTGATTGAGCAAGGGTTTTTCATGAGGGTATGCTGTTACCTGTGTAGATGTATAGTTGTGAAATTATGGTGCGCAATCTGTTCAGATGGATAATCTTAGGGGCGTGTTAGGTGTGAGAAGAATTGATAATACGAGGAATGAACATTCTAAGGAGTTGTGTGGTGTGAAAAAAGGAGTAAATGAGAGAATAAATGAAAGTACATTAAGATGGTTTGGTTATATGGAAAGGATGGATGATAGAGAGTTGGTTAAGCGAATTTTCAGTGGTGAGTGTGCTGGGAATCGACCAGCTGGGAGGCCAAAGAAAAAGAAGATTGAGTCAGTAAAAGAATATCTAAAGAAAAGTAATGTGAGTTTGGCAGAGGCGAGAGGAAAGATGCATAATAGAAGCGATTAGCTGGTTTTTGTGAGGGGGTATGGTTGTGAGCCTGGCCAAGGAAATGAACCGCACATTGCCGAGATACCACAGTGAGGGTTCGTCGCAGTTTTGTGAAGCCATAGAGTGTTTTTTTTTCTGCGAAGAGTTCTTATTAAGGGTAAGGAGGGGATAGTAGAGTGGCTTTTCTTTTGACTTACGTCATGCTCTTCTACTTAACTATCTTATTTT
>JABUQX010113837.1:27500-35000 GCA_015478945.1 Trachelipus rathkii
TTTTATGAAGGCTTAAAGCTTATTAAAGCATATGATATTTCTCTTTTTGCCATGGTGAGTAAGATGACTTTCTCTAAATATAAAATGCACGTCATCAAGTCCGTTGAATCAAACAGCCCACGCTAAAAAGTGGTGACCATTGGAGTGACATCGAAGCCTACCAGTGGAAGTAGGCTCCCAACACCTAGCCAGCATATTTATCCCCAGCTACGGGCCTACCAAATTTTCGTGCGCAGCTTAAAAGCACGCGTTGGACCCCATCCATAGGCCAGACAAAGGAAAACCATCCTGTTGCTCATATTCAGGACCTAATTATCATTATTATTATTATTATTATTATTATTATTATTATTATTATTATTATTATTATTATTATTATTATTATTATTATTATTATTATTATTATTATTATTGTTTATTATTAATTATTATTATTATTAATTATTATTATTATTATTATTATTAATTATTATTATTTTATTATTAATATTATTATTATTTATTATTATTATTATTATTATTATTATTATTATTATTATTATTATTATTATTATTATTATTATTATTATTATTATTATTATTATTATTATTATTATTATTATTATTATTATTATTATTACTTTTTACCATTTTATTTTGTTATTTGCGATAACATTTTTATATATAACTATTTTTATAATTTTCAATTTTATATATATATATGTGTCAAATATCGAGAACAGAAAAGTACCACCGGAAGCAGAATAGTTTCGAGTCGAAGAACAGAAAAGTACCATCGGAAACAGAATAGTTAGTTTTATTTTCGCGCTGTCATCTTTTGCATTATTTGCTTATTTACTTTTTCTTGTATTGGTGCTGTGGTTTTGCCTTCTTCTTTCCTTCTTTCCTTCTTTCCTCTCCTAATTCTTACCTTCTCCTCTCTTCACAATTTCTTTTCTCTTACTTTCTTCTACTGCTCTCGTCATGGTTGGAACAGATTCTCCTCCCACCTCTGCAGTCTCTTCAGTCCCCTCTTCCGCTGCTTCTTATTACCCGGCGTACCCATCCCATGCCTCGTATCCCTGCTCTATTTACAACGCCTCTAACGATCCATGTTCCTCTCCGTTTTCTAGAGTTGAGGCCCGTCTTACATCTCTGGAACAAGGCATGGCTGATGTCAAGGCGGTGCTGAAGGACATCTCCGCTATGCTACGGTCCCCAAAGGATTTACCTTCCCGCACCCACTCCTCTGACCGTTCTCCCACCCCAGGCCCGACGCAATATCCTAACGGATATTGTTTTTATCACCATCGGTATGGCCTGAAGGCGACTAAGTGCTCCCAACCCTGCACTTTGTCGGGAAACCTCTTCGCCAGCAATCCATAAAGGCGGTGGATCCAGCTGGCCACCCCTCTGTTTGTTCTTCCTCTCCGCCTTCTTCGTCTCAGGATGTCCTGCGCCTTTTCGACAGGTCTACAAACCTGTTCTTCCTGATTGACACCGGTGCGTCGTTTTCGCTTCTTCCTCGAGATACTACCCAAAAGTCCGCTGTCCCTCTTCCTGACCGGGCTCTTTACGCAGCAAATGGTAGTACCATCCCTGTCTATGGTGAGCGTTTGTGCACCTTAGACCTCTCTCTCCGCCGTCAATTCCCCTGGGTATTCGTGGTCGCTGACGTTACCCAACCCATTTTGGGAGCTGATTTTCTGTCACATTTCGACCTTATGGTCGATCTAAGAAACAGGAGATTGGTTGACGGTTGTACGTCTCTGTCTTCTGCAGGTACCGTAGTTTCTTCTGCTCTTAAAGGCATCTCTGCGGTTGCTCCTTCTTCTGGTACCTCTCCCTTCTTCACCATCCTGCAGAAGGATTTTCCGGCGCTGTTGAACCCCTGTTCTTCTTCTTCTCCTGTTCAACACTCTGTGCGCCATCATATAGAGACTACTGGCTCTCCCACTTTCGCTCGTGCTCGGCGTCTGCCTCCTGACAAGCTCAAGGCAGCCAAGGCGGAGTTTGAGCACATGCTCGAACTTGGTATCGTCCGCCCTTCCAAAAGTTCATGGTCCTCCCCCCTCCACATGGTGCCTAAAGGTGCTTCTGATTGGAGGCCTGTGGGAGATTTTAGGGCTCTGAACGCTTGCACAATACCAGATCGCTACCCGGTCCCGCACATCCAGTCTTTCACCTCGAATCTGGCAGGTAAGAGCATCTTTTCCAAACTGGATCTTATAAGAGCTTACCACCAGATCCCAGTCGCGCTAGAGGACATACCGAAGACGGCCATCATCACCCCTTTTGGCCTCTTTGAGTACACACGCATGCCTTTCGGTTTGAGGGGTGCAGCTCAGACTTTTCAACGCTTCATCGATGACGTTCTTAGAGGTCTCCCCTTCGCATTTGCTTATCTGGATGACCTCCTCATAGCTTCCTCTTCTCCTGCCGAGCATGAGCAACATCTACGTGCCGTTTTTGCCAGGTTGGACGAATGTGGCATGCGTCTCAACCCGGCAAAGTGTGTTTTTGGTGTCCCTTCTCTTACCTTTCTAGGACACACTGTTTCAGCGGATGGCATTTGCCCTCTTGCAGAGCGCGTCGAGGCCATTCGCACCTTCCCTAGGCCTGTCTCTCAGAAGCAGCTTCGTCAGTACCTCGGCATGCTTAACTTCTATCATCGTTTTCTCAAATCGGGCGCTGATATTCTTCGACCTCTCACCGCTCTCATCCGCCCCAAGCACCGAGGCAGTTCTACAAAAGTGGACTGGTCTGACGAAGCTACGGCTGCTTTTGAAGCTTCCAAAGAAGCACTCGCTTCTGCCACACTCTTAGTCCACCCCCAGGACTCAGCTCCGACCAGAGTTCAGGTAGATGCCTCCGATTTTGCTGTCGGAGGTGTTCTCCAGCAGCACCTGAATGGAGTGTGGTCTCCTCTCGCCTTTTTCTCTCGCAAGTTGCAACCTCCTGAGACTCGCTACAGTGCTTTTGGGAGGGAGTTACTTGCGATGTATCTCGCCGTTCGTCATTTCCGCTACTTTCTGGAGGGTCGTGAGTTCCACATACTCACTGATCACAAACCACTTACCTTCGCTATGGTCTCCAGAAACGAACGGCACTCTCCGCGAGAAGCTCGTGCACCTTGAGTAATGTCTGCAACATTTTCACCACTGATGTCCAGACATATTTAAGTGTTTGAGCACTTCACTGCCTGACGGCTTCTCTCCCGCATTGAATCGACGCGATTTCAAGCTTACGCCAACTATCGACGTGCAACGCTATGGCACGTGCCAAGACTACCGAAGATCCTGCATTCCACAAGATTCTTTCTCTCAAGCTGGAGTGGCTTCAACTCCCTGGGATAGAGAAGAAACTTCTGTGCGATGTCTCTCAGGGATCTCCTCTAACCTCGTTTTCGTAGCCTTGCATCGTTTCGCGTAAGCTGTTTTGCCCTCCATCTTCACTCGCTTTCGCCCACCCTGGCATTGAGGCTACACGCAACTGGTTGCTGCCTAGATTGTGTGGCCCTGATCTGAATGTCGACGTAGCAACTTGGTGTGTCGCACTTGTCTTCGCTGCCAGCGGTCTCGGTCCACGTCACACTAAGTCCCCGCTAGGGCACTTTTGCTTACCCCCTAGTGCTCGCTTTGAAACGTGTCCACATGCGACATCGTTGGACCTCTGCCTCCCTCCCGCGGTAAGAAATACATTCTTACGTGCATAGATCGGTTCACACGATGGACCGAGGCTATCCCTCTCTCTGTCGCCAACGCGGAATCCATAGCTAAAGCTTTCTTGGCTCATTGGATTTCGCGCTTTGGTGTGCCGCTTTCTGTCACAACGGACCAAGGTAGACCTTTTGAATCCTTCTTATGGAGAGATTTGATGAATCTTCTTGGTTCCGAGAAGATTCACACGACTTCTTTTAATCCAAAAGCGAACGGCATTGTTGAACGTTTCCACCGTCAGCTAAAGGCTTCTCTTCTAGCTCAGCCCAATCCGGAAAATTGGACTGACGCTCTCCCTTTCGTAATGCTTGGCATTCGCTCCGCTGTTAAAGAGGATCTGCACTGTTCGGCTGCTGATTTAGTGTATGGTTCTCCTCTTCGTCTTCCTGGTGACTTCTTCTCACAGTCTTCTCCTCCTTCTACAGCCAACCCGCTTGCTTATCTTACCCGCTTGAGGCGCTGTGCTTCGTCGTGGAGACCAACTCCTTCTCGTCCACACAAGGTGCATTCCTATATCCCTAAGGACCTTTCTTCTTGCACTCATGTCTTCGTTCGACATGACTCCCACCGCACCGCTCTCCAACCTAAGTACGATGGGATCTTTTCCTGTGATACTTAGGAAGGAGAAATTCTTCACGATCCAGCGTCCCACACGCACAGAAGTCGTTTCGATCGACCGCCTTAAGCCTGCTTTCTTCGAGGCGAATCCTCTTCCTGTTCTCGACCCTGACGCTTTACCTTTTGTTTCAATTTCTCCCCCTTCAACTCGTTCTTTTAACGTTCCTATTTCTCCTCCTGCATCTCTTCCTCCTCCTTCTCCTCCTCCTCCTCTCCCTTTTCCTCCTCCTCTCCCTTTTCCTGATCCTCTTCCTTATCCTCCTCCTCCTCCCCCTCCTTCTCCTCAGCCAACAGCACCAATACGACCGGCTCAGACTCCACCCGCACGGTCATCGTCATCCTTGCCTCCCTCCACTCCGGCTCAGGATTCTTCAACTCCAGCTCCACCTCGGGCTACTCTTACGACACATGCAGATGTTCCGACTCGCCCGATCACCCGCTCACAATCTGGGAATCCTGTCCAGACTCCATCCCAACCGCTTACTAGAATATCGAGCAGGGGTAGGCACATTCGATGGCCGGCGCGCTATTTGGAATAGTTTCGTGCCTTCAGCACTGCAGGGGAGTATCTGTGGTAATTGAGGTCAGGTCAATTTTACCAACATAGCGTGCCAATGCAAAAGCGTAGTTTTTTGAACGAACTCTTTTTCTCACTATGGCAAATCTGGCGATATTCTTAAAGAGCGTCCTCATCTCATTCAAGCGCCATTTTCGCACGACAACGACGCTTTCTAATTACTTAGAAGAATTATGAATTTTTACTCTTTTATGAAGGCTTAAAGCTTATTAAAGCATATGATATTTATCTTTTTGCCATGGTGAGTAAGATGACAGTGCAAATATGTTTATTAATGTGTAATAGTGCAACAATAGTGATAAATGATGGTACCCTGTGAAGTGGCAGTTATTATATCTTATTTCTTTATATATTTTTACGTATAATTGCTTAGCTAGCTTATCCTCAAGGTAGCACCCTTAGATTAGTATATACTAAGGGCCTATTATTTTATGTAAGCCACTTTCATGGGGAACCTACGCCCGATTTTTGTTTGGCCAATAATACTTTGTAAATTTTTATGTAGGCCGACAAGTAGGCCATCTAATAGGCCCAAAATTTTATTCATTTTTATTATACAAAATTTAATGTAAAATAATTATTTATTATATTTTATGTTAAATTTAGTTATATTATTTTTATTTCTTAGTATTAATTATTCTATTTTTGTTTAATTCCCAGGTTACTGGGGTCCGTGTTTTATACTAAATACAAATTCAACTGCAAGTCTTTGTTCAAACCTTTTGGCCCACTAACATCAAACAGCATCCCCCCGCTAAAATAATATATATATATATATATATATATATATATATATATATATTATATATATATTATATTATATATATATATATATATATATATATATATATATATATTATATATATATATTAATATATATGAAGATATATTCTTTTAAGTAGTATATACTTTTAAAGTTACAATTTTACTACCCCTAAAACTCGTATATATATATATATATTATTATATCATATATTGTATATCATATTATATAAAATATATATATATATATGTATTATTTATACATAAGTCTTATTGAAGGTACGTAAATTATATCAAACACATATTCCCGTAAAAATATATATATATATATAATATATTTACGAGGGAGTTGTGGTTTGGTTAGAGCAGAGCTTCTTAAAGTGGGGTTTGCGAGAAGTTTTGACTCTATATTATTAATTTTTGTAGTTAGGCATAGATAACCTAATTTTATATTGTTCAAAAATCAATTTTTCATGAAACTTATAGGCATATATTTTAATATTTGTTTTATATTGTGATTTCGTCTTTTTTTTCTGTAATCTCATTTTTATTTTTCAAAACTGGCATTTTGTTTCTTCGGTCTTTTTCAATTCAATATGAAGTCACACCAGTCCTTTTATATGTAATCTTAGTCTTATATTTTTAGTCTTTAATAATATATTCTTTAGTATTTATTCGATTTTATTTTTACTCTTATGTGAATTGGAAAAAGGGGTCTCGAAAATATCTGCGGTAATTATAGAGTTCCGTACAGTCTGATTAATATAAATACTGTATTACAACTATAAATATTTAATGTATACAAAAATGGTATAAGCGAATTATTTAAAGTTGCTTTTTTATTGATTTTCGTACATTTTATGTTTATAGTTTCAATAAAAATATAAAAAATAACGCAACGGAAAATATAACCAGCTAATGAAATTAGGCTGCAGTTCGTTCGTGTTCGTTTGTGTTCGTTCGTTCGTTTTCGATGTTTTTTCCGATTATCGATACATCGAAAGCATTATTATTTTTTCGATAATCGATAGTTTTTTACGATGATCAGCGATCCGATCGTATAGGCAAAATGTATTTAAAAAATGATTTTAAAAAACTTCAAATAATTTTGCAAGACCATTTTTAACGCAATATACTATAAAAAAAATATAACAAAAAATATTAACGCTACGAAAAGTATATATATATATATATATATATTTATATATATAATATATATATATATATAATATATATATATATAATATATATATATATATATATATATATATATATATATATATATATATATATATATATAATATATAATATATTATATATATATATATATATATATATATATATATATATATTATATATATTGAGGTGCTGACCGATGAAATTTTTTATTTTCGTATATAATATATATATATATATATAATTATATAATATATATATAATATATATATATATATATATATATATATATATATATATATAAAATAGTATATATATATATATATATATAATATATATATAATATATATATATATATATATTACTATTCCGTGCGTTATACATTAATTTTTTTTTATTTTTTAAAGCTTACCTTAAGTAAAAAAAATGGTCTTGAAAATTTCTTTGAGGTTTTCTTAAAGTAT
This sequence comes from Trachelipus rathkii, assembly GCA_015478945.1. Lineage (NCBI taxonomy): Eukaryota > Metazoa > Arthropoda > Malacostraca > Isopoda > Trachelipodidae > Trachelipus > Trachelipus rathkii. The sequence goes on from JABUQX010113837.1 coordinate 34,796, forward strand.
TTAAATACATTTTGTCTATGCAATCGAATCATTGATAATCGTATCAAAATATTTAATATTGTAAAAATATTTATGATATCGATATATCGATAATCAAAATAAATATCGAAAGTTTAATCCCTAAACGGTGTGCAAATTCTAATTTCAAGAGACGAGTATGCTTTCCATTTTAATGATTTTTTTTTTATTTAAACAATAAACATAA
>JABUQX010113837.1:42500-52500 GCA_015478945.1 Trachelipus rathkii
AAAGTGAAGTGAAAACAAACGCAAAATCATAATAAACAAAATTTTAATCAGTGAAGTGAAAAAAAGTGCCAATTCAAAACACAAACACACACAAGAAAAACAACAACAAAAAAAAAAAAAAAAAACCCCAAAAAAACAGTGAAATAAGAAACCCTATCACAATAGGCTTAAAAACTTTCCCCTAAACAAAAAAAAAAAAAAAAAAAAAAAAAAAAAAAAAAAAAAAAAAAAAAAAAAAAAAAAAAAAAAAAAAAAAAAAAAAAAAAAAAAAAAAAACAAGAAACAAGATGACTGTTACCACTTGGCCTGAAATCTCGAACCCCAATTCACTTATCCCTCACGAGGTTCCCCAAAATGGGGGAATGGGAGAAGAAGACAACTTTTCTCAAAATGGACAAGGAGAATCTTCAACTCACGAAAACAAGATAGACCACCTGATAGCGATACAGAGAAAAACGACGGAAGAAATGATTTCTCTAATTGGAACAATCACAAATCTAATGAAGACAATATGCGAGAATTCAAGGAAATCTACAATCAACATCGACGATCAAGACTTAATACAGGGAAACGTAGAAGCTCCTCTCTGGTTCCAACAACGGGCCAAAGGGGGGGAATAAACACGTGGCGAAATACTTACTTTAGACGGAAAAATTTTAATATTAGAGGTAACAATTTTAGAAATAACTTTTACAATAATCATTATAATAATAGTAACAATAATAACTGTAATAGTAGAAATTGGTTTTATAATAATAATCATAATAATTTTAGTAGAAATAATTTTTACAATAATCATTATAATGATAGTCGTAATAGTAACTATAATAATAGAAAATATTATTATTATAATAATAATAATAATCATAATAGCGGTAGGAATTATAGCCATGATTACAGACATTCTGCTGGTATTCGTTATAGGAATTTTGGGGGATTTACTTATGGGGGTTATCCGAAATATCCGGGGGGAGAGCAGAATGTTTTCCGTCGGAGAAGAAATTATTACTCTAATGATTTTCAAAATGCATGTTACAGAAGGGGTATTTTCAATAATTATAGGCAATATAGAAATATTGATCATAGGGTTGCAAACTATAGTAATAATTATAATAATAGACATATAAATCATAATGGTAATTATAATAATTATAATTATAATAAAAACGCATGTTATAATACTAGGTATAAATATGTTAGAAATACTGACTGTGATAATGAACATGCTAGTAATCAGAACTCTTAATTACGAGAACGAAATTAGGGACGAGGATGTAAATGGTATTGCTGTAACTGCTATCTCAGAGAGCGACTCTGGTGGGGGAGGGGTTATCCCCCCCGTTGAGTCAGTTCGTTCCCCAGATGGAACGGGAGAAGGTGCGAGAGCGGAGTCTGGTTTTGATTTAGTACGTAGCTCGACGCTTACAGGAGCAAGAGGGTAGTTTAAGTAAAGATATAAACGGGATGGTTAAAAATACTGAAATGAATGAATTGCGGGGGGAAGAATACCGTAGCGCTCATGATTTAATTGCCGAGGCGAGAGTTGAGGAAGAACGAAAGACCCTGAATTATTATAATAATAATAATAATAATAATAATAATAAAAGCGAAAGTAATAATAATAATAATAATAATAATAATAATAAGAATAAAAGCGAAAATAATAATAATAATAATAATAATAATAATAATAGAAAAAAATAATAATAATAATAATAATAATGGTAATGAAAAGAATAATAATTATAATAATGAAGAGAATAATAATAATAATAATAATAATAATAATAATAATAATAATGAAAAAAATAATAAAAATAATAATAATAGTAATAATGATGATGCTAGCGATGATTTTGATGATGTTTCCTATATAAATTTCGGAAGCGAAAGGGATGTAACTTTTTTTAAGAAAAATTATATTAATATTGGAACGGCGATGATGGCTAAGAGGGCGGTTCTTATGAAATTTTATTCCGTCACTGATAGAAGAAGTATGAATAATTATTTGATAGATTGGGAGTTCTTTGAAATTTAATACGACCCTCGGATAAATAAATTGGAGGTATAATAGGTTCTGTGACTGCGGCTAACGGGGCATTGATATCTATTTATAATAAGAAATTAATTAAGGTCGACATAGGGCTTGGAAGACAATTTGAATTATGGGCATTCGCGGCCGAAATTAATTTCAATATTTTGGGTATGGATTTTTTAGAGAAATATGGGTTCATTATTGACTTTAATTATAATTATGATTGATCCTGAAACATAAGTAATGTTTCAGGAACAATATTGATAATGAGGCTTCTAGTTCCTCAGGTCAAATACGAAATTCACTCTTACCCTTATCTTGTCTCAATTTAATGGAATAATTTTATCTTCTTAAATTAAGGCGGTCTTACATTCTGTAATAGAGGTTATTGAAACGAAATCATTATTGTATTGGATATTGTAAAATTAATAAGGTCTGGTTATATATGTTTTGTTTTAATAGTATTGTAGAAATAAAATTTTGAATTTCAACAATGTCAAATTACTACTCAAAAAAAAAAAAAAAAAAAAAAAAAAAAAACTTGTAAGGGCGATTCTACCCTTGCTATATTAATAACTATTATACTTGATATATGCATCCGTACATTAAATTTTAACCAAGGCTTCATTGTATAAGAGAATTATTCAACGATTGCTGTAGGCGCCATTACCGTAAAAATGAGTCAGCTGCAAAATGCTGCCAGAGGAACGCCTGGCATTTGAGAGGAGAACAAGCGAAATGTCTGGCATTTCGAGGGAAGGAAGGCAGTAAGGCCTCAAGATACAAGAAAAGAGGTCGCATTTTAAGCTTCGGCTCATTGAAAAGAACCGGAAAATTGTGTTTGATTGTAGGGACTTGTTATATTAACTTTCACCCATTTTATTAATGACTTTGAATTAGGTCATCGTTTTGCTCAACAAATCGATTGCATCTTAAAGTGTTCTTACATTGATATCATTACCTACTATGTGATTTAATTAGTCTTAGGAATAAAAGAATAAAAGTAATTACTCCTTTTCATTATCACTGTATTAACTCATCAAAGGGTTATTACATATATATATATATATATATATATATATATATATATATATATATATATATATATATATATATATATATATATATATATATATATATATATATATATATATATATATATATTATAAGGTTTTAAAAAAGTGATATATAAGTACAATTGTGAATCTACATTAGCCTTACCTGAATTTGTAGATTTCAAAGATTTTTTTGCTCTTTGAATAAGATCTAGATAGTCCATAGATAACTCTGCCTTTTGGTTTTAGTAATCTATCACTTAAAATCTTAGTTAGGGTAAATTTGATTGGTGAGAAGGTAAAGAGAATAGAGATAGGTTGATAGTGAAAATATTTGAAAAGAAATGAAGAAATTTACCTCTATACCCTTTTTACATTTTGATTATTAACTTTGATTACATTACACAAACACGACTAAATAGTACCGCTTTGAATTAGAAGTGAGTCCACAATTGTCGCAAGACATTGTGATTTTTTAGTGAAATTTAGTGAAAATGGATACCACATGTAGACAAAATATAAATTCCGCTAAAACTAATAAATAAAATACTGTATATAGCAAATAGTTTATAAATCCTAAAATAAAATACTATATCCTAAAATAAAATACTAAAATAAGCAAAATAGAAGAGAAATATGTGGAAGTATATAATAGTTTTTATATCCTCCCACTGAAGAGTTGCAATGAAAACCATTGCAATTAAAAGAATTAAATTTTTTACAAATCAGATAAATTCCTGCGAAGGAATTCTTGACACTTGACAGCAGCCTGTCTAAGTGGTCTTTCTTTGACTGAATTGAGCTGAGAAATTTGATTCTGTTGAGAGTCAAGTTGAGGTGAATTTATACCTGAAGTTGAAGGTTGTACATCTACAATAGCAGTATCACTATTACTTTGAATAACTGAATTTGAATTTGAGGGATCAACTTGATCTGTATTTTCATTGTTTTGACCATCTGAATTGGAGAGATCACTGCTTGCCTGCAGCATCAGTTTCTCCACAGGAGACAGAGTGGGTAATAGATAACTCCAATGGGTAGAGATGACAAATAGAATAGTGACAGGTTTGTCCATCTCCCTTTTTTAATAACACACTCCTGATCTTATCGTCATCACCAACAATGACTTCCAGAACTCTACCCAAAAGCCAGAAGGGTCTAGGCTTATTAGGTGTGTGTATCAGAACTATATCTCCAACCTTAATTCTGTTGGTCCACTCTGACTGATAGAGATTTCTACTAGTCTGGCGCAAATTTAATAGATAAGACTCATACCATAATTCCCTGAAAGTCTCCAAAACTCTACCTTGAGCAGTTAGAGTTATGGCTAAGTCTTGTTGTGAGGGAGGAAGTTTTTTCCATATTGGGGTGGAAACTTCATTGAATATGAGGTTTGAATTGCCATAAGGCTTCAAAAAGGAATTTGGAGCAATAACTTCCAAATCATTATCTGATGACCTATAGGTTAAAGGTCTTGAATTGATAACATTGGTGATATTTGAAATACTTGTTAACAGTTGAAAGTAGGTTAAGGTTGCTTTACCTATAGTTTTATAGAGACATCCCTTAACTGTTCGTATCATTCTCTCCCAAACTGATCCCACCCAACTGGAATAGACTGGAATCTTGTAATGTTTGATGTTATTGATACGCATATGTTCGGAGAACATATTTGAAGACAAAGATTCTAACAGTATATTTCCACCTTGTTTGAAATTCCTGGCATTATCTGAGTACAAATTGGATGGTATGCCATATATATTTGTGAAACGTTGGAATGAAAGTAAAAAGGATTCAGTGGACATATCTGGAAGGACATCAACATGAATAGCTCTGATATTAAGGCAGGTGAAAATTAACAGATACATTTTTTGAAATTCCTTATCATTAATCTTTACAACGAGATGCCCTGTAAAGTCCACACCAGTATGCTCAAAAGGACGCACAAAATTAACTCTATGATGAGGAAGATTAGTCATTTTTGGATATTTAAAGGGTATACTGTTAAATTTTTTGCATACTATACAGTCTGACAAAACATTCTTTACAGCCTGCCTGGCCTTGGTAATCCAGAAGCCATGAGCTCTGATAAAATTGATAGTGGTTTGAACACCCAAGTGTTGACATCTTGAATGAAAGTCTCTTATGATCAATCTAGTGAGATGATGATCCTTGCCAAGAAGAATTGGATTTATCACATCATCATTATATAAAAGTGTCTTGGCAATTCTACCTTTGGATCGGATTAGGCCTTTATCATCTATGAATAAGTTAAGTTGATTGACCAGCGGTGGAATTTCATCCTTTTTAGGATTTTGGAGAAATAATATCTCCTTAGAAAAACAATGCTGCTGCATTATCTTCAACCAATAGAGTTGGGCTTTCTGATCACAATCTTCATCCAGCCCTTTACTCCTGCTAATGAATTTGAATATTTTTGAAGTTACTTTATAAAGCCTATGCACACTTGAGTAATCTTTAAATGGTAACAAAGACTGAGAAACAACCACAGATGTGTTACATTGTAAAGTCTTTTCCTTATTGGCCTCAGACAAACATTTAAGTTTACTAATAGGCCATTGAGATTGATCTAAAAGAATCCAAGAAGGACCCTTTAGCCATAATGGCAATTTTGAAAGAAAAGTAGAAGTTGTAACACCTCTGGTAATCAGATCTGCTGGGTTTTCAGCAGTATTGATGTAAGCATAAGAAATGGATACTTTGTACTCTTGCTCAACTTGATTTTTGATTTGATAAATTTCTTTGAGCCTATTGTTAACAAAAATATTTTTATATTTCCGCTTCCAGATAGGAGCCATGAAAGGACAATTTGAGCATCTACAAACACCTTTATGTTTTTGAACTGAACATTAGAAAATTCTGATAATATTGATTTGATACATTTGAAAAATAAGAACACAGACAACAACTCTAAAGAGGGCAAAGCCCTAGATTTGAGAGGGGCCACCTTGGCCTTTGAGAATATTAAATTAGAACCTTGACCTATACTATAAATGACAAAACCATAACAAGATGAAGAAGCATCACAAAATACGAATAAAGAGTTTGAGGGAGAAGGTGAGAAAGCACACCTTTCAATTTCAATATTATGTAATTTATTTAAATCTGAACAAAGAGAAGACCAGGAAACTAAAACATCAGCAGGGACCTTTTCATCCCAATCGAGACCTAATTGCCATAATTTCCTAATTAATAACCGACCTCTTAAAGTTACGGGTAAAAAGATATTTAAAGGATCAAAAACCTTGGACACAGCAGATAACAACAATCTTTTGGTATTTGCATCAGCATTTACTGAAAATTTTGCTAGTTTTAACTTATCTGTAAGAGGATTAAAAAGATATCCAAGAACCTTATCTTCTGATTCCTGATGTTGAACTATTCTACCCTCTTCTTCCATAACAGTTCTTAATTGATCATTATTAGAGTCCCAACTTCTAAGATGGAAACCACCATCTTCCATTCTTTTGTTGCATTCATAATAAAGTTCTTTTAAATGTTGTAGATCATTGCCACTAATAATTAAATTATCAACAAAAAAATTATTTAATAGAATCTGAGTACATGCATCATCCTCATAAGACTGAGCATGATGCTTAATAATATAATTGAGGATGAAAGGTGAGGATGTGAAACCAAAAACAATGGTTGAGTATCGATAAGCCTTTAATTGACCATTACTTTTCCAAAAAAAGCAAAAGCGATTGCGGTCTTCGATAGATTTTAACTTAATCTGAAGGAAGGCTTGTTTAATGTCTGCTAACATGACAAACTGATTTGATCTGAACCGGAATAAATGACCCAACAAGGAGGACATAAGATCTGGTCCAGTATAGGCTGCCTCATTTAGAGATGGTAAAGAATTAGTTTTAAGAGAACAGTTAAACACAGGCCTGACCTTTGTTGATACTTGTTCATCAGTTTTGATAACAGGTCTGTGAGGAACCCAAATATAATTTTTATACTCAGAGGGAGATACACTGAACTCTTCAATAATACCATCAGCTAATTGTTGCTGAAAGACATCATCATAGGCTTTAACTAAATCTTTTCTTTCTAAATTTTCATGAACTCTATTAAGTACTGCAAGAGCAATGTTATAGTTTGATGGCAACAAAGGAAGTTTATCTTCAATCCATGGAAGATCTATATGATATTTTCCGTCTTTAAACTCTATACCACCTTTGAATTTTTCAATCTGTTTCAAATCATCTTCAGATTTATTATTATTCATACCTTCTATACCTAAGGACTCTAATTTGAACATGTTTTCTAATCCTTGCTCTACCTCAGAATTACTTAGTATGTGGCTTAAAGGATTAAAATAAGAATGTACAGGGTTTAAGACTGCATTAACCAAAGTATGGTTAACCTGCAATTGATTTTGATTTAGATTTTGATTTTGAATATGATTATGATTTTGAACAATTGATGATGGATTTGAAACTCTTATTTGATTATTGTATATAAAATTAGTAATATTTCCAAATGGAATAATAGAACCATCTCTTAACTTAAAAGCAGATCCACTCATACATTTAATCAATTCTAGTTGAGGGAAATACTCTATTAAATCAATGCCAATTAAGGCATCCAAATCGAAAAATGAGTTATTAGACTCTTTATAGCCAGAATCAGCCAATTTGTAAGATTTATTTTTTAAATTAATTAGAGCCTGATCTACGAACTTAATCTCGTAACTTAATTTAAGATCCTCATCAACCAAAAGAGGAAGGGTGAAACAAGACTGGTCCATATATACATCAAGAACAGTCTCTTTCAAAGTGCGGGTGCTAATACCTAAATAAGTTTTTATATCGTATTGAGTGCTTTGATGATTCTCTACAGATATATTGAGTTTGTCCAGCACTCTTTTAGAAAGGTAGGACCTCTGTGAGCCACAGTCGACTAGGCATCGAACTGAAGCCGAAACTTTACCCCTACCAATCCTTATAGTAATTGATGGCAACAAATATAAATTGTTGGTGCTTTGGCTAAAGCTAAGACATACATTTGTGAGGGTGGAACTTTTCCTTTGCTTACAAAGAGCTGTAATATGACTTCTTTTATTGCAAACTTGGCAACTAAAAGAAAGTTGCTCCTCAAGTCCAGGACACTGATCTGCAGTATGTTTAGTACTTGAACATTTGGGGCATAGATTTATTTCATTACACCTTTTAATTCTTAACTCATAGGTTTGATAAACATTGCAATTGGTCATCACATGACCTTGTGATGAACAAAACTTACAAGATTTTGAATAACCTTTGATTTTAGAAATGGAAGAATCAATACTATGAGAAGCTTCATTTCCAATAACTTCATTTGTATGAGTTTTGAAATTCTGCAAAGCAGAATTGGAGTCAGGCCTATTATTAGATTTTAAGGACTCATTCGTCCTTTGATTTTCATTAATTTTAAATTTAAAATTAGTTTTATCCGAAGTATTTATATTTTTAAATTTTGAATAAGTATTATGGGGAGGGACTTGATTGAAATTTTGACCTTTATTATGATTTGACGTTTTAACAATATTTTTGATAACTTCATTATAACTATCGAATATTTGATTCAAATCAGGGTAATTGGTATTCAACTTGCGAGTAATTTCTTTGACTACCACATTAGGTAATTTTGATAAAACTATGTGGCTAAGTACTACTAATCCAGTAGCCTCCTCAAGATATTTGAGGTTATAACTCTCAAGTTCATATATTAATGTCCTGATATCATTTAAGTAAACCCTAGTCGCATTATATGTTGGGTCAAATACTGGTTTTAAAGATATAATCTTTTTAATAATTTCATCAATGAGAAAATTTTCATCTAAAAACTCTTTATCTAGAAGTTCAAGAGCTTTATTATAATTATTATCACTAATAGAAAGATTCTGAATTAGGGAGTACGCATATCCCTTTAATTTATTTTTTAAGCAGTGAAGTTTAATGGATTCACTTAAATTTTTTTGTAAATCTAAGGAGCTCTTAAATTTTGAAATGAAGGTTTTATAAGCAAACTTATCAGTTTCATTGCCCTCAAAGAAACCACAATCTATAGCTCTAAGAACAGATTCACTGAAATGAGAGCAAGAATTTTTTGGAGGGGTTGAATTTTGATCCCCTTTAAATTTTAATTCACTTAATTTTGATTTAATCGAGCATTGGTACTGAATCTGACTACACAACTCCTTATTATGAAACTCAGGAATGAGGGAGTCAACCTCATTATCATTATATATTTTTATTATATTTGTATCCTTTTGTTTAATATCTTTTAACAAGGACTCTACTTCCTCTACGAGATCCTTTACATAAACTGCATCTTTATCTTTATTATTATCTGTAGGCCTACTCTCTATTTGACTAAGATAAATATCTACTTGTGCCTTGAGGGATGAAATGGCTTGAACTATAGGTTTAGATTTTTTATTAACTCTATCATGAAGGGCTTGTATCTCTGGGTCAGACATTTTCGCTGAAATTTGGCTAGAATGACCCAAGGACAAATGAAACCTTGAAGAAAGATGAAATAATGAAAGATAGCCTATCACCAGGCCAAATTATTTGAATTGAATTTTGAAAAGGTCTATTAGACCAAAAAAAAAAAAAATTTGAAGTTGAAAGTGATCTAGGCCTATAATGCCTAACTTTGAAATTGAATTTTTTGAGGAAAAATGAGATATGGCCTACCACCAGGACAAATTATTTGATTTGAATTTTGAAAGGGTTTAGAAGACCACACACACACACAAACAAAAAAAAACAAATTTTGAGGTTGAAAATGACCTAGGCCTAGGCCTAAGTTTGAGCTTGAATTTTTTAGGAAATCACTGTAATGTAATGGTTAGGCAATGATGCATTGCTTACCTAACTCTCATACCAAATTTTGA
>JABUQX010113838.1:0-32500 GCA_015478945.1 Trachelipus rathkii
GGCTCGGATTGTGATTATTAGTGTTTATTGTGTTGTCGCCATATATTGAGGTAGAGTTTCATTGAGAAGGATATGGTTTAGTATGAGATCAATGGCAGGTTGTGTTATAATTCGCACGGCGATCCCGTAGTGATCCAAATTAAAGATTGATTGACCTATATCTCAGGTATAAATAAAGTTAAATAAGTGATTTTACCATATAACTTTATTTAGGAACTTTCATTTGAGTCTTACAAATAAAATGGTATAATTAATATATACTGATTAGTTATTGGATCTTTTCAGATAGGTTTACAACTGTTCGTAACATTTCTATTAATAAATTTTAAAGAACTGTTGCCAACCTAAAAAGGTAAAATTTAAGTTTGATCACAGAGTAAAACAACTGTTGATAGCATTAATTCCCTTTACATTTTTACTTACCTTTTTTATCATTCAAAATATATTTATAGACCCATATTATTATAGGTATGAGTACTTTTTCAGTAAGGCGCTACAGAAAATTTGTCTTATCCTCTTTGAGATAATCCACTGCTTCCCTTAAAACGAATCGGATGTAAGTTGACAAAAATATTTTTTACTAAAGGAAAACGCCACTGTAAATATGATCAGTCTTTAACAAAAAAAATATACAAGAAATTACAGTACATAGTTGTTTTCTACTTCTAGTAGGGTAATTAGTTATTCTAATTCTGTGGATTCCATAATATTAATAAGATTGTGTGCTCACTCTAAGTATAATAAGTTATATAAGGATTGATCTTTACTTTAAATTTTCCAGACGACCATACATTTTATTATGAAATTCGTAACAATAAAACAAGGTAATCTCTACATCTTATCATTTAGGAATCTCCTATCATCATCTTGTATATAGGAATTTCTGAACATTATGACATCTTAGGAATCTCTTCATCAAAAAGTCTACTTCGATCGTAACAGTACTAAATGAGATAATACTATAACTACATTATTATATTTAAACTTTATACAAACATTAGTTATTTGGCTGATATCACTAATCATTACTATAGGTAATATTATAGTTATTTTATCTAACCATTTTCTTTACAGTGATCATTGAAATAATAATAGCTAATTATATTTATTTACCCATAGAAATGGACATAGAAGTGTGGTAAGGGAATGGGTAAACGTTTTATCATAGGTTTAGTATTATCCACATCAATTTTTTTATAAATTTTTTTCACTCTCATGAGATGTCACTCACTTGATGATGGAGAGGCAAGTATTTTATTAACTGGATTGGATACACTTCCGGGGTCTTGGTCGTTAGGCAGATTATATTATTTCTTTTTGAGAGTTTAATGATCGTATATTGCTATAACCGTTTTCAGTGTCGAATTTACATCGCGAATTTGTTAAGGCCATGTAAATATTTAAAGGGCCATCGTGTATATCAGAAAAACAATGTCAGTTAATAAAATGAACACTACAGAGTATATTGTTTGTTTTTTACTTTTAACTCTCTGAATGGTTCTTGACAGTAAAGTTTCATTTTATACACCTTCCTCGCTGATCAACATTTAAACAATGTGACCTTTCCGACGCGATAAAAGTTATACAAGGTGAAATTCTACTCAAGGTTCTTACAGGAACTTCTCGAGCTCATTTAGAGTCGTAAAACATATAATACGGTATATAAATCACATCTCTCTCGATCTTACATGTTGGTGCTTTCAACTAGGTCACTGTCTTACTTCCTTAGTACTCTCTCATCTCTCTCTCTCTTTTACTTTTTCTCTACAACACTGTTGCCCTCTCTCCAGTTTATACAAGTCAATGTTTACTACACGTAGTCACTATCACGTTGATTCTGCTATATCTCTTCTCTCTCTCTCTCTCTCAATTTCATTATCTTTCCATTTCAATTTTCCATACAATTCTCTTCACATTAAAACACTTCAAATTTAGTATTTGATATCTTGTAATTTCTGTAACGCCAATTACTTTATGTAGTTTATTCTGATAATATGAGTGTTACTTATCATATTCTATTATGTATTCTTTAGTTTAAAACACGTATGATATTTAACAGACATAGTTTGTTTATTTCTATTCTGTAAGGTTAATACATTTATTTTGGTTGTGACCTACCAGCTGTGGGATCAGGAGCTAAGGAAGATTGTTTAGCTTTCCTTCATCTCGCTAACTAACAAAGATGTAATGAAAGGTTTGTAGATTATAACTAATAGGCAACCGGTTCTTTATCAAACTCTGATACCATAAAAGGTAATTCCTCCATTGGAGTAGCCTGATCCAAATTTATTGTAATAAAAATGTTTAGATTATATATTAGTATTTCTACGTTTTCTAGGTCACTGCTTTAATTTTTAATTGGATTGATCTTCATCACTTAGCTGTATTCTTATACAGTAGCTTTCCTTGCCCTTAATCAGTATTGTAGAAGTTACAGAAAGAGTCACAACGATAGAAAACGCTGGGACGATAAAGGGAAAATATTTTTTATAAAATAATTATTGCTTGTTTTTAAAAAAAAATTATTTACTTTCAAACAAATATAAAGTTGCAATTTCCAGTTGAAAAAAAAACGGTCAAAACAAATCTTAATTTAAAATCGACCAATGACTGTGGCAGTTTTTGATAAAGTTTTGCTGCATATGATATTTGAGTTTGAGTACTTATATTTTCAAGTATAGGTATATAATTATAAATATTATATCACTTTGACCTTTTAATAAAAATCATTAGCAGTTTGATAATATAAATTTGAGAGACGTTACTAATGGGTTATCTTTATACAAAAAAACGTAGAATATATATATACAGACATTGATTGTTATTTCTCTTATTGTATAGGTTTCCTTTAATTTATCACAAATTTTATGGATTTAACTGTTCTCGCTTTCCACTTACGGAGCATATTGAAATACCTTACAGTAAATAGTAGAGAAATTAGTACAGGCTTTTATTTATTTACCTACACTATGAAGTATCGTACGAATGGTTATTTTGTAATATAAATGAATGTTGGTACGCAATTTCTTCAATTAGGTTTGGTTTCAACTACGCCGTTCTGTTACATTCTAAGCCCCTACCTATCCGTGAATTGGGTTTAAGAATACTTAAACTGATACTGTTTGCAATACCCCAAGGCATTAAATTGCTTCCTTTTTAGTATAAAACAAGGAATTAAATCGAGTCATACAACGTTGTGCATTTTATGGCTAGAAATTTCCTTATTAAAGATATGCCGAATATTTATTTATGATTTTCTGTTGGAAATTTTATTGATCCCCATAATATTTAGAGTATATGATGGTACTTTTCAGTAGGTATATATTTTCTAATAGTGATTTACAGGTTTAATGTATGTTTGACATTAATAAATTTATAGGCCGTAACTTATAATGGGTCTTACATATAAAATAGTTGAATTAATACAGACATTGTTGTTTTCTCTTGTCTGTATTGGTACTGTTCATTACATTCTGTGACTCTAAAATACATTAATTGATTGTCGCACTATATACCTTTCAAGTTGTAAAAAAGTGTATTTTAAAAGGACCTAAATTATAAGGACCCTAATTTATGAGTCGTTACAAGGTAATATATTCTGAAATGTTTTATCTCATTGGATCTCTTCAATAGGTTACCACTGTGTACATTTCTATATATATATAACTTAAATTTAAAAACTGTTGCCCTCTTTTCCATATTATAAAAGTGTACCAGACGGTATCACAGCAACGTCTGATGCTTAACAATATGCCCTTAATCTTGCCTTTATTGATCAAAATAAAAAGGTGGAACCAAAGATAACATAGGGTTTACACCTAACTCGGGTATTTTTCAAAGTTTTCATATTTTCATTCAAGGGTAAGGGGCATCATAGAGAATTTGAGTAACCGACCAGCATCATTCTTTAGGTTGGTAACTTTTCAGTAGTCACTCTCTTAACATATGCAGTTATTGATCACTACAGAATAACACCTTATACAACCAATCTCTTAGCGAGTTGAGAGGGACTTCGGTGCCCTGAAAGAAAATTTTATATATTAGAACAGTAGTGTATTAAGACATATTAATTAGCTCGCGTACTTTCTGTTAGCGTCACTATCTCCGGTTATTAAGTCACCCGTGATAATTAAAGATGTTGACGGCCTCCTTTCGAATAACACAGTCTCAACGAAGGATTTCTCAAATCGTAACATACTCTCTAAGAACTAACTGATCTAGCCCACCACAGACACTATCCAGTTAAAAATGATAACACATATGTCACGACATGTTATGTTTCACTCATCACACGCATTCATAACGTATGCTTTCAATTTTTCATCATTTTCATTTTCAACGTATTCCCAAGCATATTTAGGTTGGTCACTCCATTCCAGTAGGAACATATATCTAACATAAATTCAAAAGTTTATCGAACATAAATTTTATGCATCTATTGTCTCTACAAAAAAGATCGGATACACTTAATTAAAAGATCATGATTTTCTACTTTTGTAGGTATTTACTATTAATTCACCTTAATGTTGATCAACTTTGAATTGTTGAACCCTCAGATAAAAAGTTTAAAAGGTTTTTTACTTATTCATAAAACATTTCATTCGAAGTTTGTACAACAATAATGGTTTAATTGTATAATATTTATATATCTCTCTTCTCCATAATTGTATTGGAAATCTTTCAATTATGTTAATTTGGTATATCTTGGCTATATATTATATATTTATATATGCATGTATGTTTTTGGTTATGTGGTGTATATCTAGTATCTACATTTAAATTTAGTAGAGTAAGGACACAATCTTACATATAAATAATAATTGTACTAAATATTTTCTTACATACCCTAATGTTACTACATAAAAGTAATCAGGGTAAAAAAAAGAACAAAAACAGAGTGCCTATTATAGGATGCCCGATCGAATACCTCGCTTTTGGAGGGAATTAGACATAACACACGAGTCCTTGGGGCACATTCCATTCTTTTGTTGCAAGGGCGACTAACGGGGTACAAACAGAGACACACACATACGCAGTCGAAGTCAATGTAAATACTGCTTTCCCAATACTGCCTTGCGATCTCTTACTTCAATAATAATCAAGAAGTGCTATAGTATCTGCGTACGGTAATCAATAATAATAATTAATAAAATAATAATTAATAATAATAATAATTTAATGAATATATAATCAATAATAATAATAATAATAAATGACAATCAGCAGATATTACTAGTAAGTCCTCATAATAAATATGTATTCCAATAATAACAACAACATTAATAATAATAACTAATAATAATCAATAATAATAATAATAATAATAATAATAATTACATATTTAATACGGATCGTATACTATATATGCAAAATAATAATACCTCATTAAGTCAACTTCCTATAATATTATATTTCTTAGAATTATATTAATACATTCTAATTTTTAAGTGAAAATAATTTATCATTACCTAACCTATCTTTCATATTGCATCATCTATCTAACTCCTCATTTAATCTTAACTCAGAGCATCTCAAGTCCTTCCTCCCTTCAATATATTCTCTCAATCAATTCTAACTTCTCTCTTCTATTAATAATTACTTAATAATCATCTATACCTAATCTTCATCTTTCATACCTCCTCAGTTCATCATCTCCTCTTCTCTACTCTTACATCTCATACATCGTTCTCGTATACTTAGGACTCCTCTCGTCTTCTCTCTCACCTCACTACATTCTGCATACTTCTTATCTAACTTACCTACTATAACCTATTCTACTCTCCTTCTCAATTCTCATCTATACTCTACTCCTACATCTCTAATTCATATTCATATATCTAATCTCTCATATCTACTTTACTAATCTTAACTCATCTCTTTGCATCTTCTCTCTTCCATCAATTCTCCCCTCCCTCTCTTCATTCATTTCTTACAATTGCTCTGCCTTTCTCTTCCGCAATGCTCCTCTACTCTCATACTCTCCATAGCGCAATACTTTACTCATAACTTCTACTCTTTCATTTTTTTCTCTTTCTTCTCATCTCTCTATATCATTAAGACTTATCCCACAACTTTAAGTCTTTACAACCATGTTCTCCTATCATTTACTTATAGACGCATCTGTTTTACCCAATGCTCTTCCTGGAACTCTTTCTTCGTTTAACCTCTGTTACCTCTATGGCTGGGAAAACTAATAATAATTACTCTCTACTATATCTAAAGTATATGTATACATCAAATATAATAATAATAATAATCACTATTCTCATTAACTATATAATACTACTATCTTCATCATACTCCAATACTACTCTCATCCTCTACCTCTTCAATTCACATTCCTTCTACTCTCAATCTACATCTTCATCTACATAACTCTACAGGTATAATTAACAAACACTACTCAATACTCATATCAAAAATCATTCATCATACATCTAACTCATCAAGAATTAATTCACTCATCCATAACTCATCTAACATACTCTAACAATAAATCTACTTCTATTAACTCTCTTAAAATAGTTTTAAAACCATCATGTAAAATAAGTATATTAATTAAAAATAATAAAAATAAATTAATAAATAAATATAATATAATAATAAATAATAAATAATAATATATTAAATATAATAATTAAATATTACAATTAAAATAATTAAATAATTAATAATTTTAATAAAATTATATTATCCGTAATATATGATAATATTCCATAGCAAAAGAAAGGGATAACTCATAAAGATTATATTTGAATTATATGCTTCATCTCAATAGCTGAGGTAATGCGGATATCACATTTTAATTAAATGATTATGTACGTTCAAAAATTATAGTTATTGAAATTCACCGACGTATAGTATGTTGACGAATTCTCAATATCAGGGTACTGTAAAGGCTAATTATATTACAAATATTTTGCCCAACAATGTATATTGATTGTGCCATTGCTTGTACTAAATTCATAAATGAATTTTGTGTAGAAAATTATGTGTCTGAATAAACCTTTTATATTTGATATACAATTTATATATGCAGAACTACTATGGTCCATATTGTAAGTATCTCATATAATATTCTGCTCTTTTATAGGATATCAATTATTTTATTTCACCTATATTTTAATTATAACTTTTCAATGAGTTTGTAATAGCTTACTTTTTAAGGCCTTCAAGGAGTCTCCCCACAAAACTAATGAATTCTCTGAAAGCGATATTATAATAAGTAAGTGAACACTGAGCATACTGATTGAAATAAAATGCACAAAGTTCACAGTATAACAAACAGGGTCAATTTCTAATACCAAAATAAAATGTCACTAAATTGAAATCTTCCTGTGACGTCACGGTGATTTTGTGACGTCACAGTACATACGTATGTTTATTCCGATTTTTTAGTCCGATCGTATCGTAACTTTAATGAAATGATTTGCATATTCCCTTTTTCTATTGTCTTCTACTTTTAAAATAATTACCATATGAATTCCATTTTATGATTTAATTATTAATATGTGTCGATTTATAAGGAGTTATTGGGTTATGTTATTCTAGTAAAAGTCGTTTTTAAATTAGATATCGAGCTAAGTAATTAATATTTTTTTTGTGTAATGCTAGTATTTTTTTTTTATGTATTGTTGTTTAGTATATGATTGGTTTGGTATTCTTGTCATTATCCCCGGTTGCTGTTGTTATTATTGCCCAGTTAACTGTTGGTTTTAACCGGCAAGCCAGTTTGTTTAGGTCAGGAATTAGTTCCTGAGTTGTGTTAGGTTGTATGTTATACATGTGAGTTAATATATAGAAAAATTTGCGGAGAGTTAAAATTATGTGTAATTTTCCTTAGACATTCTGTCATTGTATGGTCTGTGTGGTCAGTAGTTTGCCGAGTATTTCCGTAGTATGAAGGTGGCCCGTGTTTGTTATTGTTGTGTTCTATAATGTTGTTGTTGTTGTACGTTTGTTTATTTCTCGTAATTTATCGCTGTCTTATTTTTATTTCCCCCCCTCACTATTAACCTTCCTCCCCCTCTCTCCCCTCGGCATATATCTTTTTTAAATTCAGTTACATTTTTATTAGCTTTCTTCTTTTTATTTTTTCTTACTTTATTAAATAGTTATATAGATCAATCTGTTTGAATGCTATCATATTTAAGCAAAAATCATAGATAGCCTCCAATGTTAAAGCACTTTAATTACCAATAAGCAGACAATACCGAAAAGAAAATGAAAAGAAGAAATATGGAAAAAAAAGAAAGAAGACAAAACAATAGAAATAAATACTAATAAAAGTAATAATAAATAAAGTAGAAATATAAAAATAAACTATGAGTAATAATATATCTTTACACAATATGAGGTGAGTATAAGTTACATTTTCTAGAAGTATATAACCCCTTATTCCTACTGGAAATACCCTAAATCTAAAATAATAATAATACTCATTTTCTTAAAAAATATATATATATATATATATATATTTAAGATTTTTGTCTGGCCCCCCCCGAAAAAAAAAATCCTGCGTACTCCAACTTTAAGAAGTTATATATAAATTGACTTTGCTTTAAAAATGGGTGGGGCTACGGAATGTGTTGGACTTTAAGAATGGGTTCAAAACCTACATGACGCATAGAGATGGATCTTCTAGTCATGTGATGTGAAAAGACCCATGCGGGAAATATAATTTGCATTGAAGAAAGGAGTCGATACGCTTCCATAGACAAACAGAATAAGACTTCATACCTTTACTAACACGCGCCACGAAAGTGAAAAAAAAATGGGAATGTAAAAAAGTAAGAAGAATGGAGCGTGGTTGGTAGAAGGTAAATATTGACTGCTTCCACACCCTACCATATAGTACTTCCCTGATCCGATCGTTTTGTTTATTATCTGGTTTTAAATTATCTCCATTTATTTGTTGAAAGAACGAGTCATTGTTTATGGAAATTTGATATCTCTTTAATAACTTTTAAAGACAGCAAGTTGAATATAAAAGAAGTGATATGATATGAGGGTAAATTAAGAGTGTTTTAATTTTATATAAATTTTAATAAATAATAAACTTTGAATATAATAGTAATTAAATTGATTTAAATTCAATTTAATGAATAAAAAATAATAATAATTAAATAATAAATATAAATTTAAATAATATAATTTTTATTAGTAATTTTACTCTAAGCTGAATACGATTTTTAATATATAATATAATATCAGTTAGAAATAAAAATAAAAAGAAATAAGAAAGAGAAAAGGATAATAAATTATATAAAATATATATAAATATTACATATATTATATATACTAAATTATAATGATGCTTAGTTTTATAAAATATAAGTTTAAATATAGTTGACATAACGCGAAGTAGAAAGTCAGAGATAATATAATATTTATATAATAAGTAATATTTATATATATATTATATACATTAAAGCATAGGCCTATAATATCTTTTTCATCGTAGTCCCAGCATTAAAATAACACAACACGAAAAGAAGGGAATTTGTGTTTGAGTGACACATTTAGTTTCAATACCGAGTAGAGTTAAATAAAAAAAGACTCACTCACTGTAAATT
This sequence comes from Trachelipus rathkii, assembly GCA_015478945.1. Taxonomy (NCBI): domain Eukaryota; kingdom Metazoa; phylum Arthropoda; class Malacostraca; order Isopoda; family Trachelipodidae; genus Trachelipus; species Trachelipus rathkii. Next base: position 9,576 of record JABUQX010113838.1, read on the forward strand.
TCTCTCTCAATAAAATTCTATGAAAAAACAGCATACTTTTAGTATACTTTCTTTCAATCGGGGTAATGCGTTTATGTGCTTGCTCTCTCTGGACTAGCGATAACTTCTACTTTTGAGCTGTGACCCAGAGACGACGAGGTGGAGTATTCCAGAGGGTTGCCCCAATTTTTGTTTAGTCTCTGTTACATAAACCCCTGATAGATTACCTTATCGTCATTAAAGTTCCTCACTAGATTAGGAGGTTAGAAAAATTAATATATTGGAATAAGTGAAGAAAATGAGGACAAGAAAATAGGTGCCCAAAATATATTATATACTTATAAAAAGAAAAAAAAAAGAAAAAATAGAAAAAAATGGTTGAAATATGGTTTAAAACTATTACAGATTAAGTAAAGCAATCACGTTTTGAAAGGCCAGTAATGTGGCAGCGATACCTGTTAAAGGAGCGACCAAACGGGTTGACGGAGCCATTTATGTGCCCAAGTAATCAGTGAGCTTTTAAGAGAAGAAGAGAGATGGAAAGAATAAGCGCTGCCGAACTTGTGAATGACTGAATAAATTGAAAGTGCTAAATTATGTAATATTTCAGTTAATTAAATAAAATAGTTCATTTTAGTTCATTTTTAAGAATTTTCCTGAGCCAAAAGATGGTACTGAATAAACCCCCCAGTGAAGAAAGATTCCAATTTTGGCTTGGTCGTACCACTCAAGTCAAGATAGAATCGGTCTAGTGAAGTTCCAGAAGATTCCCAATCAGGAGTATTGATTGACCAAAACCCTCGTTACGTTTTTTAACTCCTTGTGAGATGGAGCAATAAGTATTTAATTAAATGTCGAAAGAAGGAGAAGTAGTTGAGAATTAAACTGTTTAATTCTCCACCCAATAACTATCATTGTTTTGTGGAGAGGAAAGTTATGCCTCTTTTATAACCCAATATCTTTCTTGTGGAGTTATTCTATCTTATTCCACGACTGATCACGACACGGAGAGGAGAGCATCTAAGGAAGCGAAGACGTAGAGAAAGTGGAGAGAGAGAAGGATGATGAGAGAGAGACCCCCTGGAGTGTATCTCATCGTCTCGATTAACTGGTTCATTCATGCGTCTGCAGTTACGACTTGTGTTTTATTTAAAGGCCAACTTCTCTCATGCTGGATGAAGCTAATTCTCTCTATTTCCTACACAGGCAGGTAATTTCTAAAATTTATATTCATTTACAATATCCAAATATTTTAAAATATAATAAATGTTTTTGTTTTGTTTCAGCACCATTTATTCTAAATACATTTAGGCTATGCAGACTCCTGAGATGGACTCAGCAGAGAAGAAGTGAAAATTTTTAGCATCATTTGTGATTTGAAACATCGAAATGAGTATAATTTTTGCATAAACATCATCAGAATTTATATAATAGTTATTATTTAATTGAGCTAGTTTTTCTTCCTCTGAATCCTATTGCTTTAAAACCCATTGCATTGTTATTTTAACATTTCATTAGAAAGAAATGTAATATATATATATAATAGAAGGTAGATATATATATATATATAGAAGATACCTACTATAGAAATATATATATAATAGAGAGTAAAAAAAAAATAGTAAAATAATTATTTTTAAATATATGTCATTCCTATTAAGTAATAATGTTCTTATATTTATATAAATAATGTAATTAACTATTATTCTTATCTTAATAATATATTTATATATGAATAATATATATAAATATATAATTTATATTATCACTTATTTAATTATTATTAGTGTTTGGGGCTTAAAAAAAACAAAAACCATTTTTCTCAATCTCTCATTTTTTAAAAAAAAAAAACGTTTTTTTTTTAAAAAGAACCAGAATTTCCACAAACTTTTTTAAGTTATTTTTTTTTGGTTTTTTTTCTAATATACATTTACTGTTTTCCAATAATATATAATTCATTTTTTAACGGAATGTGGCCCCTACTACTTTTAGCATTAAAATACATGTAAATACAATATGTTAATAAGAGGTATGCCCAATATTATAAAAGTAGATTTTTTAATTGAGTAGTTTAAAAGATTTAAATATTAATTGTGCTCAATACTTTTAGGCGAACGAAAAGCCGGCTTCTCCTAACCAGTCCTGGGGTAAGCGTACCCCGTCGGGGGTATACTCCTCAGAACGGTTGAGGGTACGTGAAAAATACATATATAAAGGCTGACCCACTCGCGCCGAAAAGCTCAGCAACTGAAATTTAGGTTATAAAGCGCACCTTCATGTTTAGAGGACATTTGCTTTATACCATCAAAATGAATATTTATTATATACACAATATATTTACAATAAAACGATTATAATTGCATACAAAATTTATTTAGATACAGGTTACTTCTTTGTTTTGTTTTTATTAGTGTGCTATTATAACAAATTGAAATAAATCTTGCTTTAATGTAAGTATCAAAAAACTAAAACAGGCTAATAAAATATTCAAAACTTAATTATGACGCCCTTCTTATTGATTATTAAATGAGCTAACCATACGAACATTATTTACTTGCACTAAAGAGAAAAGGACCAACTCTTTTTTTTGGCTGGAGGGGTAGTGTAACTAGCGGTATGCGTAAGAAAGAAGAGAACAATTATGCCAGTATGGGAGAAAGCAGGAGGAAACATAGTCTAATTACATGAAAGCGAACTAGATTCGGAAGGGGGTAACGGGAGAGGGAAAATCAGGTATGGGGAAACCCGGCTGCTCTTGGGTTGAGGGCCCTGAATAAATGCCAACAAAGATAAAATTTAAACAAAAATATTATTAACCTTTCACCATTGTATCTGCATATTATATAATTCTCTTTTATTTATATTTATTTATTTATATAATTATCTCTAATTATTAATTATTTTACTTTATTTTATATATATACTTTATGATATATATATATATAAATATATCTCTTTACAAATAAAAATGTTCTTGTTATTCATTGAATATAGAATTGCGATAGTTATTAGATATAAATTTTTGGGAGAGTCTGATTTCAAATTTTTATTATATATATATATGTATAATATATATATATATATATGATATCGACTATATATATATATAAGCTCTATATATCACATATATCTAATTATACCTATATCACTATAACTCATCACTACTTATAGCTAGTCATGATATATATACTATATTATTAAAATTAAGTGATATATAGTATAGTATATAGTAATTATATAATTATAATAATATATATAGTCTATATATATTATATAGTATATACTATATATATAGTACTTATATATTTTATAAAATTCTTCATCTACCTTTTCTCGCCAAGACTGGTGGTAACGAGGGAGTAGTCTTCATGCGTTAGGTAATCTTGGGAGAAACAAATGAAATAATGATAAAAAAACACGGAGAAGAAAAGTTCACAAGGCCTTAAACTTCCCTCCCCCTCCCAATTATGGTACCATTACATTAAGTAAAGGACTCGAGTAAACCACAGTCAAGGAAATAATCACACCCCTACTAGCCATGTTACTACGGGACTGCGATCTTTCCCCGAACCCACTATACCCCAACCAAACTATGAAAAATAATAGGGTAAAAAATCGTCAAGTGTATAAAATGATTTTCTTTATGAAAAAAATCCCTATGGGACCCTAGGTGGCTTCGTCCAACAGACAATTTAACTCATACCCTCACCAAACCATACCCCGCCCAAATACTCTCTATCTAATAAACTAATTTAATTGCACCTTTATTCCTCGCCTCTGCCCAAAACTCACCATTTTTCTGTCCTTCATAAAATACGACCCATTCGTATTACTGACCTCAACTCGCAAACTTTTCTTCGTGATCTCTCCAGGTTGGCAGGGTTGGTTTCTACCTCTCTCCCCGCCACTATTACATCCGCTTAACCACAACCGACTATCAATAATCCTTTCCACATATGGACCGAAACCAATCGGCAGGACAATTATTTTCGATTTATTACTCTCCCCAGGTTTTAAAGACTGAACCCATTCTTCACACCCACAACAAACTCTTCTGAATATTGTTCATTCCTACAATTTGTATGAATTAATCTTCTCACACCTAGATGCATGCCCCCCTAATGGAGTTGTTCCATAAACATGATACACAATTGGGAACTTTAGATCTTTACTTCTTATTCAAAACAGAACATAGTCTCGACTACGTACGTACAAAAACACAGGTGTAGGAGTACAGCATATCTGAAGATTAGCCCATCCCTAAGTTTGGAACAAATGGGTAGAGAACCTGGCACTCTAAAGATATGCCCGATATACTCATTCAGATACCAACGTATTTTATTGCCCACTCAGAACTCACCTTCCTGTCGATCCAACATATGAACCTTAAAAATATTTAAACTATTAACACTTGTTTCCAGCTGCTCACCATGCTTAACTAAACTTCACTCACTGCAGACTGTCCTCAGCTCACAACCATGAACCTTACGTCTTTAATCTACGTTAGCATTTCAAAACCCCTCCTATTTTACACACCCGTGCCAAATCTCTCTCATCCTATCCTATTCTCAGCGGCAAAAAAACTCTGTGCTGAGCGATTTAATATTCGCCAATCTCATCTCCCGAAAAGAATAGGGCCAGCGAAATAGAAATTCAATTCCAGCTACTAACTGGAATATAATAAAGGGATGGTAGTTGGCTAACGATTCATCTCAATCTATTTGCAGTTCATCTCCATTTCCCATTATTCTAACACCAAAATTGTTCCGGTCGTCACGCCCACCTTCGACGAGTTTCCTTATGCCGATTAACCCCATCCCGATTATAACAAATGTGAAATAACTAAAGCAGAATGACATTAACACACCGAATGACGCTCACTCCGCTATCTAATACTAAACAATCACCTTTTGACACCATTATTACTACACACCGGCCTCACGGTATCGTCATGACAGTTTTTTTAGATTGCAACATCAGAAGGCTCTACACAGTCCCCAAAACCCCACTATATTATATCACTAATCACCTGCCATATGAGCTTCCCTTATTTATTAAGGGTACCTATTCAATACCCCCTGGGTTGGCAAATCTATAAAACTTAAATACAATTTATTCTTCTTCTCCCTCATTTTTCGTCTATCAATTTGCTCATTATTAATCAATGTACCATTTAAAAAGAATTCTGATCCCACACATCCCTCTATACCACCCTAACGCACCCTTTAGTTTCTTACAACCAATCAGTCCTTCAAGTCACTCCGGCGCAACACTGCTATTTTCGAAAATCCAGATATATACCAACATATTTGTGCCTTTCACTTTATAGTGAACACTCTGTAGTGATGTTAGAGTACTAGATAGTGTTGTACGCCTTATGAATTGTTCTACAGTTCCCTTTATCTCTTTTACCCTTATATAAGCTGGTCTTACTATTGACGCTCTCCTTTCCAATCCTCGGAACATTACCCTCCATAAACGCCTTTATTTACACAATCGTTTGTGTGTCAAGAGTGCAACAGATCAAGGTCAGAAGAAACTTGCCTCCGTGTACTAGAAGAAGGAAATTGATCATTATCACCAGTAATTTCATCGTATAACCTGCAGATTTACCATTCATTCAACTATCAAACCTTCTACCCATTTCCCTTTCTTTGCTAATACCTCATCTCCAAAATACCGGAAATATTCCTTCGTTGAACACCATCAAACCCCACACACACCAGTCACTAGAATCAACGCTCTTGCATAGTAAAACTGCCAGAATCTAATTATCGAGCATTTTCGAAGGTAGTGTTACTTTCGCCACTCCCCTCACACCATTTCGATGCAGTAATAACAAAAAAAACAACCAACTAACATTATTCTAAGCAGGTGTCCCCTTATTCTAAGAATTTTTAACCTTCGCCGCTTCGCTATCCAGGAAAGAGCCTTCCCTATTCCCTTGTATATACCCCATTTCAATAACGCTAAACCTTCCAAACTTGATTCATTTACCTTTGCTTTTCTCCTACGTATGCATTTCTATTTAGGGTATTTCTTTTTTCCTCTTATATAAATTTCAAGCATCTTTCTTTTGAAATTCATCATTTGCTTTTAATACAATCAACCCCGCTTTTTTTTTTTACTTTTAACCGCTTGCATCACCTCTTCATTCCACCACTCACTGTTCGCATCTTACTTCCTACTTTAGCACACCCACATATTCTTTTTGCACTGCTAACAATTGCCTTCCAGATTTAAAGATTTCAGTTTCAGCTAGTGTCACCTTCAGACTGATATTACTTGCGAGGCGAGTTTCTTGAACGAGTACTTATCCTTATTACCTTGTTCAGACTAAAGAGAGCTTGATCGATACCCAATGCACTTTTTCTTTGTTCTTCGTTAGTTGAGGCCTCATAGGTTGTCGGCATTCGTAATGCAAATTCAGCGATTTTCTCCTTCCTCTTCATCTCCATTTCCCAAATTCTTTCTGTAGGTCCATGACCTCACTGTCTTTTCCCTTCTTGCACCAGTTTCTCAACCTTGCGACCACAGCGACATATTTCACTTTAGCCCTGTACATACTGAAATACATCCTCAATGGTCCTCCTTACAAAAAGTTCCTAAATTCTAGTGACCTTTTCACTTCTCCTGCGAAAATTCCGTTCCGATTTTCTCAGGAAGGGTATGTAGTCATTGGGAGGATTGGGAAAGAAGATAAATAGAAGGGGTTGGATTTTTCAATTTAATCCCACTGTTTGGAAAACAAACTATTGCTTATACGCCTTAATGTTTTACCGTTGAGAGAAATCTCCTTCACCACCCAACCACACACACCATCTCTACCTAATTACACCAAACTATTTAAGTATATACTTATGTCAGATTACCATTCATATGTGGTTTAAATTTTATAAGAAAATATAAATTTAATCATACTATAACTATAACACTAATCCTTTCACTATTTCCTACCGTCCACAATAGAAAATTCCATCATGACTCATACCTTTTATCCCTTACCCCCGCCACACTCATAAATATATAAACATCAACTATCAGAAATAATAAATATATCATGATTTATAGATATTCAATATATATTATATAGAAGATAATTGAGTAATAGTAAGATATAGTTAGTGTAGGGAAGGATAGAGATTAGATAGATAAGGAAGGAATAAATTAAGATATTAGATAAGATATTTTTTTGGAGAGAGAGATAGAGATTAGAGAGATAGAGATATAGATTGATATGGAGCTACAGAGCTAAATGTAGATATGGAGAGCTAGATCGATATGACTCGGAGGTTGGAATGGAGGGAGGATATAGAGACTAGAGAGAGAACAATTTATGAAATATAGATAGATTTTTATTTTTAAATATACCCATTTACTATAATAATATATAAATTTTAATAAATGAGATATATTTTAAATTAATAACTCAAAAATAAAAAGTGTAAAAATAAATTTAATTTTTAAAAACTGTTTATAAAATATCCCGTATCTCTCAATATGCTCTCTATAATAATATTAGGCCCCCTTAGATAGGGGTTAAAATTGGATAATATTGAAAAGTGCTTACCGAGCCCTGAATAATATTTAAAATTAAAAATAATCCTCCACCCTAAAATTAAAAAATATACATAAAGAAGAGGTTTAATTTCAGAAAAAAAACATAAAAACAAAAACATTTTTATGGTGTTTTAAACATATAAAAAAAAAACACGTTTTATTTAAATTGTAAAAAAGCCAAAAAAAAAAAAAAAAACAAATACATCTTTAAAGAGAAAAACCGTTTTTTTACCACAACAAGACTCTCCTATCTACCGTTAAAATAAGGTGAGAAGTATAGGTATGAATATAAAAAAAAGAAAAATAAATAGTATACTAGTGAGGTGCCACCGTTAAAAAAAAATTAACCATATTATAGTGAGGTGCCAACTGTAAAAAAAAAATAAAGTAAAAAATCTATAAATATTTTTATTATAAAAAGGTACAAATTATTATCAAATCAATTGTTAAGATAAACTTTTGATTTATTATGGAAACATATCTGACACCTATTCTGAAGTTTGTTTAATTTATGGCTCTACTAAATTGTCTATAGTTATGGCATATTATATAGTTATAAAAAACAACGACGAATGGAGAGGAAAATTTAGCTAGATTAAAGTATATACACGAGGTGAACAGTGGTCTAAAATATGTAAACCTCATGATATATAGGAAGCAGAAATGCGCATTTCCAGTTTATTTTTACCTATTAAATATTATTAAACACGAATATTGGGCTTGATTTTGTGCACTTTATTGTAAGAAAAATTTGTGTCCCGATGTCTAAACCTTTATTCTGTGTTTTGTACTTCCACTATTTTTTATTTAATTTCATTCATAGACATATCATGTCTTTCAAAGTTATCCAGTCAATGAATCAACTTATCATTAAAATCATTTTCATTTCACAGCTATTTACTTTCCTTTTAATTTCTATTTTATGTGACTCCGAATATGGATTCTTAAGGATCGTTTCACCTTAATAGATTCTAAGGCTTTTTTTTTGATCATTTCTAGCATTTCGTCTTCATAAAAGTAAACTTATTAGCACGTTAAGTAGTCCTGTCATGTTTTTTTTGCGGTAGCAATGGAAGATTGTAGTTATAAATTAATTTAATTATAAGAATTTCACGGAAACAGTCCATATCAACAATAATTTTCTTGTAAGGTAATTAGGTTCAAGGAGCTGGAATTGCTTTTTTTATTGATGAAACAGTCCTAGTTTACATGTTATTGCAGATATCCTTGTGATGGAGGATGTCTCATTTTTGCTTGACTTCTATGTCAGTTTGGCTTGCTGTACTGGTTTATATAATCATTCAGAGTCAAAGGCTAAGAGACTTCTTAACCTTTCGTCTCAATTATCAAACTGACTTAGACTCTTTCATCCTGGTCATAGCGCAGTTTGATTCTTTGTTTCTTTTTTTGATATATTAATATTTTAAGATCCGTGTGGGAGTGGCAGGATTTTTCTTCTTACATTGGCCATATATTTCCCTAATTATAATGACTTGTTTGGATAATGTAACTTCAGGCTTCTATTTGTTTTATTTCATTTTCAGCGTAACTATCAGTAAGCTGTGGAAATGTGAAGCTATTCAGTAATGTGTTTGTTTATTGTTAATTTAATCTTTTCCTCTTTGAGACGTATTTTTGTGCCCTAAGAATCTGTCTAGTGAGGAGGTTGATTGGATGTTTAATTTGTCATTATTATTCCCTCTTCTAAGAATAGTAAAATAGTTCCAGAGATTGTAAGATTGCTTTAGCAGGTATAAATACTTCTGCAAGGCGATATTTTTATGGGTGTAAAAATGGTAAAAATGTATCACATTTTTAACTTAGCTAGGTTTTTGTCGATTTGCATATTAAGCATGTATGGAAAAAAAACGGGCTCTCCATGTTAATAGAGTTGTATGCGTATAAGAAAGATATTTGTTACAAGACTTGAGACGCTGGATTCATTGTTTAGCGAATGTTGAGCAGTCGTGTCTAAGTTTACAAGGAGATTGGGTGATGGAAACAAAGAATGTTCATAGTGATTGGTATTGCATATTCAATTAAGACAAAACAGCCTGTCAAAGATATAAAGTAACGAAAAAGGAGCTTGACTTTGCGAGTAAAGCATCATTGTCACGTGAATGCAGATACGCTATCAATCCAGATGGCGGGCATCATCAGGATGTGGATTCATAAAGTTAGGGGGCTTATAAAAGACGCAACCGGGACATTTTAGTCATGGTCATGGCCTGCCATATATGAGAGAGACAGATTAGAGAGAAAAGTTAACGCCTGGTTGACTGAATTCGCGCATGGTCGCCACAAAAATTTCTCTTTATAAGATGAAATAAATCATTTACAAATGAAACAGTGGTTTCAAGAACAAACCATAGAGGTATGCACAATTATTAGGAAGTGGAACTGACGTTAGTATCCTTAAAGGATATGCTGTCTATGAATAATTTGGTTTGGTATTTAAGATGGATTTTTCACAACATTCATTTTTGTCAAAGAGATGTTAAGACGGTCGAGCGAGCGCCTGTGTAGGAGCAACCGCTCTCTGGAAGGTGTGGTATTAAACACTAGGTCTCCATCTGCCAAATTGAGATCCTGGACCGCGCGTTTTCATATTATTCGGCACCGGTAACATGATAATGAAAAGGTTCTGCTGCAATGTGGTCAGCGCAATGTTCCCTGGCATTATGTGGTGTGTGACGGTTTATGAGATTGGCGATCTGGTCAAGCTTAAGCCGATCATTATTCTTTGAGTACAAATTCGTATGAGCAATTATTTGAAGCATATGTTCTGGCCCCAAAAAGAGCACCAAGATATTGGTTTCTTAAAAGGCGGAGCTCGAACGGATAGCGGTGGATGGTCCGTGAAGACTTTTTTGTTCAGGATCGCGCGTTGCTAGTATGAACGATCTGTCGAAGCAGACGCTTAAGGTATGGTGAGGCCAAAGGCGATGACATTTTAAAAGAATTATGTTTTGTTGTATATTATAATGACATCTTAGTAAACCTTAATTGAATCTATTTATTTTTCTTTGTTTTATTTGACACAATATTATGTTGCAGCCAGCCACCATTTTTGGAGTACTTTGAATTATATTAGATTTTATATATATGTATATATATGATATTATTTTATATTATATATATATGAGTAATATATATATAGTATTTATATATTTATTTATATACGGTACTATATATATATTATATTATATATATATAATATGATAATATATTATATATATATATTATGATTATATAGCAGTGGTTCACAAATTTTTTGGGGGGCAGCATTTATAGAAATTTGAGGCTTTTTATATAATAATATTATAATTATATATATAATATATATAATATTAATATAAACTATATACATATATAGTATATATATAATATATATAATAGTTAAGAATATAATATAGTAATATTAGTAATATTATATATATATATATTAGTACGTATATAGATATTATATATTGAAGAGCTAAACTAGAAACATATTGGTATGATAATTAATATGATAAATATTTAAATAAAATTATTTATGTAAATAGAATATCGAAATCTAAGTATGAATGATGGAAAAATTTCACAATTAGAGAGTTGGCAAAATTGATATTTATTAAAGAAGTAATTTTTTTCTTGGTTCAGACTCAAGCTATCAACTACTGTTTGAATAAAATGATCATAATTTGTAATACCAAATTTCTGTGTAACACTCTCAATAACCAGTCGCGATAACGCTGTCGTTTTCATAAAGTACTATCGCAGCTAAGTTTTGATTCCTTCTCAGATTACTGAAAAAGTGTTTACTGTTACTGGTGGTGAAGGTGGGCCGAGTAGTATATAAAGCCTTTTTCGTCGACGTCAGGAAAGAAAAGGTTCAATCTTCTGTTAGAGTTGGGAGACATACAGATCTTTTTGTTCTTATACTTCAGTTTTCTTGTCCTTGAACTCATAATTTTTTACGAAAAGTTCTAGTCTCTTTCTTCTATGCTTATAGTGGTAAAACTATAAATTATTGATAGCTGTCTTTTTCCTTTAACTGCATGCGATTTGTTTTGAGTAGCTATGTGAAAAGGATGTGAGTTATGGTCATAGCATGTTGATAAGCAGCAGTGTAATTTTAGTAGAAAGCGGAGTTAATGTCATAAGAAGAGGTTTATATGATCTATATGGAGTTATTAAGGATTCTTTCAGAGACGCTAGGATTGTTGCTGGATTGTTGCTATGCGATGTGTGCGGGTGGTGCGGGTGCTGGCTTGCTCCGAATATCGGTGATATATGTTCAGATCAAGTCCAAGTGCTCGGCGATTTCATTAAATTTATTTGTTTAATGTGGATTTTTTTTCTTCATCTTCGACTTTCTTATCTGAGAAGTTTTCACAATAGGGTTGAGATGTGCTGCGAGGTTTTTGACGATATTTAAATGTGCTTGGATTGGAGAGCATTTCAACTGGCTCTAACATCGCAAGAGTAACATCGGCGATCATATCAAGCATGATGAATGACGACTTACTCACCGCTGACTGAAAAGCACTTTTCGTTGTGGCGGTATTTTCTTCATTGGAAAGATTAGGTGGAAAGTTAATTTTCAGTGACAGAGTACTGCCTTTAAACTCTGATGCACTTGTGTTGTTCAGACCATGGGGTACGCTGGCTGATAAGGCTTTGGATGTTTTGGCATTAGTTTTCTTTTGCTCAATGAGTCTCGCAACAACGTGATAATGGTCTTTTTATTAGTTCTAGTAATTTTGCGGAATTTCTGGTTTGTCTGTGTTCAATCATCTTACTACTGATTTTAAGTTTTACTGCAGAATTGGAAATAATTGAGAAAGTTTTTTATCTCTGTTTCCGCAATAGATTGCTTGGGACACGCTGATTCTTTTGCAGACATCGTAGAACAGCATCGATACCAGCACAAGCAAGTTTTTCGGGGATCAGTTCTCCGGGTCGGTGACAAGAACCGGTCAACTTGACTTTTCGGCAATGATTTTTTGATGCAAGCGCTTTCTAGTTCATACATGAGCTCAATAAATTTCCCTTTGGTTATAAACTCTTTGTGAAAGAGCGCTCCGATATGGATTAATTTGTTCCTTTCCAGAAATATCAGCGTTATAAATCGTGCTATGTAAGACTATACGCGCGCAGCACTTCCTTTATAAACCTTTTATTAGTAACGATTGCTTTTCTTTATAGTATGTACCATAGAGAATGATCTTCATTTAATTCTGAACTGATTGGTATGTGGCATTTTCCTTCCGCTCTTCAAAATGGGTTCAATGACTGTATGCTCGGCCATCTATTCGTAAGCGGCCAAATCTTTAGCAGCACTTTCCCTCATGGCATGATGCTTAGCGAGCGTAAATCGTTTAGCGTACCTAGAAAATGTCACACATGAATATTATTGAGGATAATATTTTTTTATTTTCTTCTATGATTTTTAACTTAGATTGCTTGGTTATTTTGGATGTCTCGGCCCCTGTAGGAACAATACTTGGTTTCAGCTTTCACAGCAAGTTTTAATGCACTCTGGTAGTTTGTAATGCTTCTTACAATCAAAATAAGCATTATATTTAAGTGAAAAGGTCTTATTATTAGAGCCTAGGACCCCTTTGACCGAACTTTAATTTAGTGAAATACAATACAAAACTTGGTCAAAATGCTCCCTTTAGGCGCCTGCAGTATGTCAGCAAAGTGAATATGTCTCCAAACATTCATAATTTGAATTTCCTCTTAAGTGGGTAGTACATTTCCCAAAAAATATAGTTTAGATGGGAATGTCAATACTCTTCGAGTAACTGTTTCTTAGTTTCTCAGCTCGAAATCATAGATAAATATGTCCACGTATCTCCATATCATTTTCGTGATGTCATCTTACTGAAAGAGCTAGTTCCCAATCTGGAGCTCCTATCTCTGACTCGACGAGAGCATGGGCTGGGTGTGGGTTTCTTCATTCATGCGGAACATTACTGCGAGTGTAGGAGGGGATTGCTTCTTGGTGTAGTCTTAGTTGGACTCTTATGGTATAATGTGCTGTCCTTCTTTTGTTTTTCATCGCGCTAACATTTTCATTTATGTTTTACTTTTCAAATTAGACTAGGAACACAATTATATATAATATATATATAATTTATTATATGATATAGTTATAATATATATATATTAATTATATATCTATATATATTATAGATATGAGTATATAGTATATATATAATAATATATATTTATAACTATATATAGCTATATTCTGGTTCTACTAATTGTAAATTTCTGCAAATTGGTTGATAAGGCTAATATAATTTTACTACATTCAAAGATGTTAACAGAAAAAATAAAGTATAGCAATTATGTTGAAAACATATTTTCTTTTTTTTTTTTTTTTTTTTCTGTTTTTGTAATGAAAGTATAGTTTTTTAAATGAAACTAAGCTCATATGGCGAGTAAGATCATGTGTTTGGCAAATTTCTACTTTCAGGATATATTAACTACAAAATTTTAATATAATATTTAAGGTAAAACGTACGTGAGCTCAAGAATATCCGTAATTCCATGATCTGATGAATGTTAATAATTTACTATGAGGCATGTGGTGAGTGATAATTTCGATGCTAAACTTTGACCTTAAAGACTTAATAAAGATTGAGATCGACTGAGCAATGTAGAATTTATATGTACTACATATCAACATTAAAAAAAACATAGAACTAAGCAAACAGTTTTATCTACATTTGAAAGAAGCGTATAAATGAGTGAGAAGACTCGTATGTCAAGAGAATGTGAGAAGGATGACGATTGGTCAACTGCTTCGCTATATTCTCGTATATACTTTGGATTATATATAATAATATTATAATTATATATATACAGTATATATTATGAATATATAGTAATAGTTTATTGATATATATATATATATGTATATAGTATAATATAATATTATAGTAATTTTAGTATATAATAATATATATATATATATATATAATATATTCGTAATATATATATAACAGCCACCCGGAACTGGACGTTGGTTCAAAAAAATTCGCAGGTAGCTATAAGAGTAAAAACTTCTAGGGGGGGCAGCTGGCCCCCCCCGCCCCTACCTCGTGAGACGCCCTGTATATATATAGTATATATATATATATATAGTGTGATTTATATATAAATATGTATATTATATAGTTATATATTAGTATTATATATAACAGAGTAGGGCTATACGGTGTTAGAATCAATTCATGCTTAAAATTGACTACTGGGAGTGATTATTGTTTATTAATACTTTCGCTTTCTGCTTGAATAATTAATAAAAGCGTAGATAATGATTTGCTAATAATAAGTGATATAATGAAATAATATTAATAATAATATTAATAATAATAATAATAATAATAATGAATATGAATAATAATTATAAGTGTAATTGATAATAATAAAATTTTTTATTATTATTATTATTATTATTATTATTATTTTATTATTTATTATTATTATTATTATTATTATAATTTATTATTATAGTTATTATTATGTAATTTTAATTTCTACAACTGAACAAGCATTTTAAGAATTAAGGTTATGATGATGATAGCTTTAAGAGTTTAAGCTATATTATATGCCGTGTATATTATATTAATAGGTCTCTATATATATATATATTAGTATATAATACGTATAATATATATATATGTATCTATATTATATATACTATAATATTTACTATTATCTTACTATAATTCATTATATGTTTCATTATATATACTCTATATAATAATAGATTACTAATTGGTCCCTTCATCATAGGTCGTTTAAACGATAAGGAGAACAACGCTTTGAAAGTGTAAATTTATAATATTCTATGAACAATTTTAATACAAAATAGTTCGTGCTATTTGACTATATAGATATACGACATGTGGTATACTATAGCTATAACGTCTTATATATATATATATATAATATATATTATTATATGTATATTATATATAATATATATATTATATATGATATATGATATATATATATAGTATATTATGAGGATGGCAGATCGGTATAATATATAGTATGCTATATAGCCGTAATATATAGTAGTAATATTAATAATATAATAAGTAGTTAAATTATATAGGGTAGTATAATAATTCAGTTATATGGTCGGGGCTGGGGTAGGAGTCGCAGTAATTGATCGAGGTATGTAGGAGTAAGGTGGAGTAGTCGAGCGTTGG
Source organism: Trachelipus rathkii (assembly GCA_015478945.1). Classification (NCBI taxonomy): domain Eukaryota; kingdom Metazoa; phylum Arthropoda; class Malacostraca; order Isopoda; family Trachelipodidae; genus Trachelipus; species Trachelipus rathkii. The sequence continues at coordinate 25,334 of JABUQX010113838.1, forward strand.
TAAGGGTGAGGGGAAGGCGTCAATGAGGAGCTGTTAGTAATGGGTCTTAATATATATACGTTTATATAATATATATATATTTATGGTATAGTATATATCTATATAGTTATATTATATAGATAGTATATATATATAGTATATATATATTAGTAATGTACCGATTCCCGGACTCGGGAACTGGGCCAGTTTTTGCAAACTCAGACTCGGCTATTTTATTTAGCCGAATTCTTGGCTGAGTTCTGTAACAAGTAACAATGTGCCTGAAATCTTTGTACAATACCTATTTCTTGCAATTTTTTGGTAATTACATGTACTTACATACTTACATATTGTTAAAATAAGATCGCTAATGTGTAAGAACTGCGGCGGAGGCATAGGCATAGGTTCAACTTACTCGACTGATACAAACAATCTCATTTTACTACAACACACAAGGTGTACATTAAGAATGAACATCAGATAAATTAAATTTTCTAAGAAATCAAAACTTAAGGATTCAGAAAAAGTTCTAGCATGAATAATTTATAAATTATTGATAAATAATTATTATTAAAGCAAGTTTACTGTATTCTATGTCTGATTGATAAATATGGAATTATAAAAATACTGTTTGAGTAAGCGGTCGCACACGTCCACACGTGCAAACTTGTCTGCGGACTTGTCGTACGGACAAGTCGTTCCTCAAGTCAGCGTCACACTTGCAAATGTGATGAACGCTTGATCGGACAACTTTGTTAAAAGAACGAATATTAAAAGAAAAGGAATTTTAGTATGGAACTATTATTTGATATTTGTTCTCAAATGGGCTTATTGCATAAAAATACATAATAAGGCCCAGATTTCATATCGTCATTATATATATATATGCTATATAATATAAAATATTAGTTTATGAATATATATATATTTATATATATATTTTAATCATATTATATTATGTATCATTAAAGCAGTAATACTATAAGGCACCAAATTTGCTATACGTATATATAGATGCTGATATCTGTATATTATTATTATATATATACTTGCATACAAGAGAAGTTAGGGTTTCAAAGTAGCGAGTACGATTGGAAAAAGTAGCAAAAAGTACACTATTTTATTAAATACTATATTACATACTATCTACCAAAACACTATACATAATTTACAGGGGATAAGTATATATATATATATATATGATAGTATATAGGTAGTCATAGGATTCAAATGATCAAAAAGTAAATAGTTATGCCATATATTTAGATATTACTGAAGAAATTAAAGCCATAAACCAAAACAGTTTTATATAACATAGCATTGAATGATTTCGAAAAGATGCGAACTTTGCACAAAGTAGCGCGGTACGGCAACACTGACCTTGAAAAACCAACGAAAACATTCATATATATTTAAAATATGAAATGTTTCATCGGTGGAAACGTAGTTCTGCAACCTTCTCTAAATAAAACATAGGTTGTCCTGCTCTCCAGACGAAGCAGTTGTCACTGCGACGGCAATGGCAATTTTAATTGTGTCGTATCAGCGACTGGATAAGATAATAAATTAGGAATTTTTTAAATTAGAATTGATTTAAATTTAAAGGTAGCTGAATTCGCTTCGAGAGCACAACGCATTTATATATACGTAGGTAGATTATTATAGTATAAGTATTATATACAATATAGTGGTAATATGATATATATATTATTATAGATAGTGACCAGGTATATAGCTAAGTATATCTATATATATATATACCGTAGGTTATATATATAAGGTATATTATGATATATAATATATATTATTATTATGTAGTTAGTAATAATAATTAATAATAATGATAATAATAAATAAGTATGTAAAAATAGATAATATGAATAATATGAATAATAATCATAATAATATTAATATTATAAAGCTTGAAGAGATGAGTCTAGAGTCGTACACAAGTCATGTGCTCGTCACGACCTGCGGGGGATTGTCCGCGGACAGTCAATAGACGAAGCTCTCGATCATCGCACGATGCTTTTAAGAGACGATAGGGACTTGTCCGCAAGTGAGAAGTTGTGCACTTTCCACGTGCACAAGTGTGGACTGTTTAGGTTGAAATAGTTGTGTAGCGTGCACAAACTTGTCCGAGGACTTGTGACGTACGGACAAGTCCGGCGGATCAAGTTTTGTCCTGCAAAGTCGCTCGTGTGGACTGCGGGCTTAAGTCTTGTTGAAAAATTATTTTATTTGATTAAAGTTTTTTTTTGAGAATGGAAGTGAAGAACAATGAAGTCTTAAGTGCAGGAAATTCAGCTTGTTCTCTTGAAACGGAGATTGAGGCTTAACAACTACTGGCCAAAGACTTCTACCCAAATTCGAATTTTCTTGCCTTAAGTTACAATTCTTTATTATTATTATTATATTAAATTTAGTGGTTTGAAAACTTTAAGGCAGCAGATATTCTTAACAGAAAAATCTTTGTTGCCGAATCCACCTCATCATGCATTGTTATTTCCACATATACTGGAACCCATATGAAATATATTTGTCTGACACACTTCGCAGTAATTTAATACACGTATTTCATATCAAAAAATTAGTTGATAAATCTTTTTCTTCTGTCATTGATAAAGGTACAATAATTGTTAAAATATCAACTTTGATGTCCGGTTTTTATTTACATATATGAGATTAAAAATATAGTTAATGCCATAAATTACTGCAGTACTATAAAAGAAGAATTTCATTCGAGATGAAAATTCATTATTTTTAAAACCATAACCAGTGAATAAATCCTTCTTAATTAAAACCACCTGTCACGCAGACATTACAGGTAATAGTCTGAAAAAAGATAAATTTTTCTGAAAAACTTTTATTGATATATTATAGGAGTTGTTTCTTTTTGGGTCTGTATTTTTTTTAACACTGTAATCGAAATAAGCATTACTTAAGTTGTAATTATAAGTTAATGGGTTACAACAATTATATGGGACAAAGTTGAGTCTTCAGAGAAATTTTTCAGTCTACCAATATAAGATAAGTCATTATACGCCAAAAAAAAAAATCATATATTTATATATATTTAATAAATCAAACTTGTTAGAAGATCAAATTTTGACAATCTTGCACTAGCAGTATATATTTTACCCCATACATTTTCTTTATTGTTTATGGCATTATACGTTTCAGTTTTTAAGGAGTACTCTTTTCTACAACATAGCTTCAGCAGTCGGTCTAGTTCCCTAGATTTGTTAGTGTTCAAGGATTGTGCATTGATCTTTGAGAAAAAGTCAAAATAAATTATTTTTGACCACGCGATAAATTAATAAAGATGCGAAAGATTTTTTCCATCTGATCTCCAGTTCTTATTTTCCAAATATTTTAAGAGTACCAGGAGGTTAATAACTCTACCTTCAAAATATTTAACATCTACATTTAGTGTTAACTTTTGGTGAATATATAATGCAAATTTTTTTTTTATTTGAATTTCTATCTATGCGTGGGTAGTGGGTACAGAGGGGAATCATTTATAGAATATATTGTGAAGACAATCGTTTTTGTTAACTGCAAATTTTAAACCATAGGTCTCTGGTCATTTCACTAATGAATATAAAGTTCTGAAGAATAGGTGAATATAAAGGGTTGTGCATAAGGTTATGTTATTAACGGTGTTAATCTATGGTACCGAAACAATGGTGTGGAATAAGAGGTATAAATAAGATCTAAGGTGCGCTTTATTTAGATGGATAATCTTATGGTCGTATTAGGTGTGAAAAGAATTGATAAAATGAGACATGAACGTATTAGGGAGTTGTGTGGTGTGAAGAAAGGCGTGATTGAGAGAATAAATGAGAGTGTATTAAGATTGGTTTGGTCATATGGAAAAGGATGGATGATAGTCGGTTGGTTAAGTTGATGTATAGAGGTGAGTGTGTTGGTAATCGACCGACTGGGAGACCTAAAAAAAAAAACTGGATCGAGTCAGTAAAAGTGTATGAAGGAAAAGGATGTGAATTTAGCAGAACTAGAAGAATGGTGCATAGTTGGAGTAAATGGAGGGTTGTGTGTGTGTGGGGGGGGGGGAGGGGAATGGTTGTGGGCCTGGCACAAGGAATGAATTCTGGCATTGAGGAGATACCACAGTGGCGGTCTGTCTCAATAGTGTTGTGAAGCTCTAGGTTAGATTTTTGGCTGTGACGGGCTCACACTTAAGGGTATGAAGGAGAGGGTATGGGGGCTTTCTTTTAGACGTCATGTTCTTCTAATTAACCATTTTGTTTCCAATGTATGTTGCGAATCACACCCCTAATCTGTGGGAATCATGGAGAATATATATATATATATATATATATATATATATATATATATATATATATCTGTATATCTATATATATATATATATATATATATATATATATATATATATATATATATATATATAGTATATATATATATATATATATATATATATATATATATATATATATATATATAGTTACCTTAGTCTACCTATAAATTAATAAAATCCGAATAATAGTTATTACTTTTTTTATTTTACTTCTTTGCGTCTGTAAATTTATGTATGTAGTTTGCGTACATTGTGTATGTATCTATGTATGTATGGATATACAGTGTGTGTGTGTGTGTGTGTGTGTGTGTGTGTGTGTGTGTGTGTGTGTGTGTGTGTGTGTGTGTGATAAATGCACACGAGTGAGAAGTAATGCTAATTCCCTATAATTACTTTTTTTCGATTTTTTAATAATAATAAAATTAAAAGTTTGATATGGTGTTCGGTAGTAAAGGTGCAGGTAGGGGATGTAGGCCTTGTAAAGGCCTATTGGTGGTAAAGCTGTAGACTTTCATGGATGCCTATTGGACCTGGTGGTAGGGCTGTAGGATTTCGTGGATTCTTATTGGTGGTTGGGCTGTAGGCCTTCGTGGATTCCCATTAGTGGTTGGGCTGTAGGGCCTTCGTGGAGGCCTATTGGAAGTAGGTAGGGTTATAGGCCTTCGTGAAGGCCTATTTGGTGGTAGGGCTGTAGGCTTTGATGAAGACCTATTATTATTCATAGGTAAAGTGGTTCGATAAATGATTATCTTTACAGAGCGTGATCTATTATTATTATTATTATTATTATTATTATTATTATTATTATTATTATTATTATTATTATTATTATTATTATTATTATTATTATTATTATTATATTGACGTTGCGATTTATGAAAATAGAATAATTTTTTATTGTTTTTTCGTGGAAATTTTCGTTGTGTGTGTGTTGATCTATCGATCATCGATCTTTCCCTTACACTCCACCCCTAAGAACCTCTCCCTCTCTCTCCCACTTTCTCGTGTACGTACTCCAACTCCCACACCCCAACAATATAACAACTCCGGTCGTTACTCGTGTGCAGTTAATACGGAAATCGTCTCACGCACATGAATACATCTGAGAATACCATTAATTATAAATAACTTTATTATCGCTAACACATACATACATACTTCCTTTGTTGTACACACTTTTAAGCTTCTTCTGTCGGGGCATGTTAGCCGTTGACTTGGATTACAGGATTACATTTTTGATTTTATCTTCTCTGTGCCTGTTGTTGGTATTTTGTAGGCTTATTGGCCTCTCCACCAGTGGTTCCTTTTTTTATATATATATATATATATATATATAGTATATATATATAATATATATATATATATATATATATATATATATATATATATATATATATATATATATATATATATATATATATATATATATATATATATATATATATTGATATATATATATATATATATATATATATATATAGTATATATATATATATATATATATATATATATATATATATATATATATATATATATATATATGGTATATATATATATATATATATATATATATATATATATATATATATATATATATATATATATATATATATATATATATATATACGGTATATATATATGGTCAGCGTTTCCATTGTCCGTCATATGTATCTTAAAACTATTAATGCTACAGTAAAACGGAATACATTGCTGGAATTTGGTCCAATGCTGGTCCTGAATAAAAAAAAAAAAAAATATATATATATATATATATATAGCAATATATATATATATATATATATATATATATATATATATATATATATATATATATATATATATATATATATATATATATATATATATATATCTCAAAAATAACAATAGCTACAGCGAAAAGGAATACATTTTTGAATATGAAAAAAAAATAAAAAAATAAAAAAAATTATTGTTAATAATTATAGTAATATGATTAGAGAGCCTATTTAGAGACCTTTTATTGGTTACTCGTTAAAATAAATAGACTTTCTATTAAATTTTTTTTTTTTTTTTTACTAAAGAATACCCCAAGGGTATACCGCACCGATGGGAGGAAAGCGGGGTCTCAGACTTCCAAACTACAGAACTACTTCCCCTCTGGTGGATCTCCGACTCCCGCCTTGGTATTTGGGTGTCGCGGGGGTTCCTCCGCCCCTACGGGGTATGGAAATGTCCCCTATGTTCCCCGTCGGTCGAGCCCCCTAGTGTGCTGTATAAAGCAAAATTTAATAGAAAGTCTATTTATTTTATCGAGAAACCAATAAAAGGTCTCTAAATAGGCCTTCTAATCATATTACTATAATTATTAACAATAATTTTATTATTATTATTATTATTTTTACATTTTCTTATGTGAAATTTTACCAGGATTCCAAAAATGTATTCCTTCTGTAGCTAGTTGTAGTTTTTGAGATTTTTTTACATTTATTCTGAGATTATTCAGCATTCCAGCATTGTATTCCGTTTTACTGTAGCATTAATAGTTTTTAAGATACATATGACGGACAATGGAAATGCTGACCTATATATATATATATATATATATATATATATATATATATATATATATATATATATATATATATATATATATATATATATATATATATATTATATATATATATATATATATATATATATATATATATATATATAACGGATACGGTTCATGGAGTTAAATTTTGTACTTCCTACATATGTGTATTATCAGGTGGAACTTATTACAGTGTTGTAATGTGTTATCATATATGAGGCAAATGGAAAATATATTCGGTAAGAATGTAAGAAAATGTAAATAATAATAATAA
>JABUQX010113838.1:40000-45000 GCA_015478945.1 Trachelipus rathkii
ACTAAAATACATAAAATTAAAGTACTTTCAAATGCAAGCATATTTAATTATGTCCGAAGACATAAGCAAACATACAAACATATGAAGGCAAAAATAGTATACATGAAATTTGAAGAATATTCAAATACGAGCATAACTGGTTACATCCGAAGATCTAAACATATATACAAGTATTTGAATACATATAAATACAATAATGTTATATATACAGAAAATAAAGTGCATTTAAACACAAGCATATTTGGTTATATCCGTTAGATATAAACAAACATACAAACATTTAAATGCATAAAAGTACAAAAATGTTAATACATAATAATTATTGATAATATACAATTGAATTATTCACAAGTTAAATAGGCCACATTGATCGAACCATTAAATCCAAGGAAAGGTCCAGTATAAGACGTTTCTAACGTATCCATGATTTGACCAATGCGCACGTAGTTTTCAAAGTTGTAGTTACGAGAGAAACATTGCTTGACATATGTAGAGACGAAGTTGCTTGAAGTTTAGGTTCTTTATTTGAAAAATTTCTTCATACATAAAAGGGAGAGGTCACAGAACCATTTAGAATTCGAAAAGGAATCAAAGTTCGTAGTGGAATTCAAAAATGAATTTCTGCCCATAATCCAAACTTAAAATGATGAAAGAAATCCATACCGTAAAGGAAGTTGCTTGAAATTTAGGTCCTTTATTTGAAAAAAATTTCTTCATACATAAAAGGGAGCGGTCACAGAACCATTTATAATTCGAAAAGGAATCAAAGTTCGTAGTGAATTCAAAATGAATTTCTGCCCATAATCCAAACTTAAATGATGAAAGAAATCCATACCGTAAAGGAAGTTACATATGTATTGGCGAAGTTGCTTGAAAGTTGTGAAAAGATGAAGACCATAATCCAAAAATAAAATGAAAATTTTAATTCGTTTGCTTGAGTCATTTTCTCCGAGTGTTCTGATTGGGATTTTGTGTTATTGTAGTTTTTTCTTTTTCTTCATTTTTTTTTTTTTTTTCTTTAGTAATCAGAAGGCATAGGGTAGGTCTGTGCTAAGTCGGGTTCACCAATTATATAGGGCTATTACTTGCTAAGTTGGTGGCTTCTTTAAGAGCAAGCACCCTATATAAGAGGTTGGTAAATTAGAAATCCATATTTGAAATGATGTTTTTATTCCACATAAGTAAAATACGCAATGAAAATATAAAAGTAACAAAAGTCCCTTCTGTTGAGATACTCTTTGTAGGTGAATTGCAAGTCGCAGCCTTTTCCAGTGCGTTTTTCGAACTTGCCTCAGACTCTTCGTTTAGCGGCGAAAATTTGTGATCGAAATTCAAGTCGCAGCCTTTTCCTTGAAATTTACCTCACTTGCCAGGAGGATTTCTAGAGAGAGTATCTTGAGTGAATTTATTTCTTTTGATTCTTGTTAATTTGATCTGACTGACTTTATCTGACTGAAGAGTATCTCAAAATGACGGGTTTATATAGTATTTCACTTTGACTTATGCTAAAATTTTGCTCGCGCAAATCTTAGCATAAGTACGAACATAAATTAAAATGTTTACAAAGTTATAATGGAGTGCTACATATATATATATATATATATATATATATATATATATATATATATATATATATATATATATATATATATATATATATATATATATATATATATATATATATATATATAAAAGAAGTAAGTGGTGCACAACTGGCATGTGCCAGATTTGTCTCAAAATCTGGCATTTTCTAGCATTTTTGGTACTTTTTAGAATATTTTTGGCGCTTTTTTTCCGCAGGGCACGATCGACAGCATTTGACTAAGTCATGTCAGAAATTACCTTAGTTAATACCCCAACTTCGTAGGAGTTTAGCACTTTTTCCAGTGGCACACTGCACGTCAATCACGACGGATCGTTTCCAAGGCCAAGTTTGGGGTCAGCGGCACGTCTGCAAAGCGGAGGTCGGCGACGAGTTTTGAGAGCCCAATCGACCGCATCTGACCAAGTCATGTTAGCAGCTGACTTGGTCAAGGACTCCCAACTCCGGAGGAGTTTGGCTCTTTTAATTCAATGACGACGGCACGTCCCCTAGGGCGACGACGTGTTTCCAAGGCGACGGTTCGTGCTTGAGGTCTGGTAGACATCTTTCGGTATTTATGAACGTGAACTCAGAGGCTTTGCCCCGCAAATACCCGGGAGATCATTTCTGGTGATTCCAATCGATTCATCATGACCAGTTACTCCAGATTGGCGCTTAAATCATCTTTCTTCGACCTCTGGTTGTGAAATAATTGCGAAATATAAACAACTATACCAGAGATAAGCGGTAGACTTACTTATCTTTTAAAATAGGAGTTTCTAACGAATGATGATATATATATATATATATATATATATATATATATATATATATATATATAGTATATATATATATATATATATATATATATATATATATATATATATATATATATATATATATATATATATATATATATATTTCTGAAACGGCTATAATTGGTCGAGACGATGATGACGCCACAGATCGACCATTTAGGGTGCAGTATTTCTCTGATGTCATTAAGCCCCGTCCCTTTTTTATTTCCCCCTCAATTTAGGGGACTTAGATTAGAGACATCGTAACCACCTCAGACTTGCTACACCAACAACTGGTAGTGTCATCTAGCCTGATCCGTAGTTGCACGCCTTTGGCTGAGACCTTACCGCTTACATTCCCTTAAGGAGGAATGGTGCCCTCTCCCATGAATTAAAGTGTAAACAACAGCAAAAACAACCAAAATAAAATATTACGTCATATGATGACGTCTTTCCCTGGTTCTCATTGGGCCTCAGTGATATCATAGAAGGATTGCTCTCTGATTGGTAACCCCTAAGCTTACTAAGATTGGGTATGTTTAGGTGTAAAGTAGATAACATTTACCGGTTCAATATTTTAGTTATGGTCTGACAGTCGAAGTGTCCGTACGCGTTATTGATGTTTTGAATTTTATGTGAAATAATAATAATAATAATAATAATAATAATAATAATAATAATAATAATAATAATAATAATAATAATAATATTAATAATAAATAATAATAATAATAATAATAATAATAATAATAATAATAATAATAATAATAATAATAATAATAATGTTTGTGTATATGATAATAAAATATTTTGTTTGGTTATGTATAGTAATGATTGAGATTATTATTATTATTATTATTATTATTATTATTATTATTATTATTATTATTATTATTATTATTACAGATTTTGTTTGGTTAGGCCGTTAGGTAAAGTAATGTTAGGTATTGCTATGTTAACAGCTGATGGTATTTAAAACTTTGTTAGTATTATGTTAGTTAGGTTATGATATGATAAATATTACTGTTAATGTTAAATTAACATTGATATGTTATAGATGTGTTTGAAATGTATGGATAGGTTAAGTATTGTTGATTAAAAGTTAATTTGTTTACCATTGGCATGTAGGGAACTTTGTTAATGTTATCAGTTAGTTCATACTTAAGTTATGTTAGATTTGTTGTTACATTCCCTTAGAGGGGGCTGGTGCCCTCTCCCATGAATTAAAGCGTAAACAACAACAAAAACAACCAAGAGAACAAAATATTACGTCATTAATATGACGACGTCTTTCCTTGGCTTTCATTGGGCCTCAGTGATGTCATAGAAAGACAGCTCTCTGATTGGTAACCCCTGAGCTTACTAAGATTGCCTAATGTTTAGGTGTAAAGTAGATAACATTTACCGGTTCAATATTTTAGTTATGGTCTGACGGTCGAAGTGCCCGTACGCGTTATTGGTGTTTTGAATTCTAGGTAAAATAATAATAATAGTAATAATAATAATAATAATAATAATAATAATAATAATAATAATAATAATAATAATAATAATAATAATAATAATAATAATGTTATGTTAGCCTTATTTATAAGTTTAAATTTTGTTTGTTGAAAATTAAAGAATAAGAAGATTTAGTATAAACATAAAATTTTTTTAAACAAAATTTAATGTTATGTTCATACAAATAACTTATTTTTATGTTGTTTTAATAATAATGATTGTGTATGTGATGTTAATAATTTTTTACAGATTTTGTTTTGGAAGTGTAAAGTAATGTTAGAGAATGCTATGTTGACATCTGTTGATAAGTTAAAAACTTTGTTAGCATTTATTGGTAGCTCAGTATGATAGATAAGGTAGGTACGAAAATATTTTGCTGGATTTTGTTAAATATTACTATATTAATGTCAAATTAACATTGATATGTTATAGATGTGAGAGAAAATGGAGATAGGTTACGTTTTATGGGTAATGATAGTTACTTTACAGTTGATAAGCAGAGAACTTTGTTAATGTAAGCAGTTTATTCGTACGCAAGGTATGTTGGGTATGTTATTTCAGGCAATGTTATGTTAGCTTTAATGATGTGAAAACTGTTATGCTAGCATAACTATTCCAAGTCCTGTTGGCTATTTATTTTCCGTTTATCTACAAAAATTTACTTGGAGAGGCTCAGCACCCTCCCTTGGACGAGCGTAGCGGCGTCCAACTAGATGACACTACCAGCGGCTGGGGTAGCAAGTTTGAGGGGGCTACGATGTCTCTAAGTCCCTAAAATCAAAGGGAAATAAAAGGGCGGGGCTTAATGACGTAAAAGAAATCCTGTTCTCTGAATGGCTGATCTGTGGCGTCAGCATCGTCTCGATCAATTACAGCTGTTTCAGATACACACACACACACACACACACACACACACACACACACATATATATATATATATATATATATATATATATATATATATATATATATATATATATATATATATATATATATATATATATATATATATATATATATATATAATTTTTATTTTCATCATCAATATCATCATCATCATTCACCTTTTCTCCCCAAGACTGGTAAGGTGCGTCACATGCACCGACAACAGAAAAGTA
>JABUQX010113838.1:60000-67500 GCA_015478945.1 Trachelipus rathkii
AATAATAATAATAATAATAATAATAATAATAATAATAATAATAATAATAATAATAATAATTTGACTTTTAACGTGGGATGTAAATATTATCGTTTATATATTCTCTCTCTCTCTCTCTCTCTCTCTCTCTCTCTCTCTCTCTCTCTCTCTCTCTCTCTCTCTCTCTCTCTCTCTCTCTCTCTCTCTCTCTCTCTCTCTCTCTCTCTCTCTCTCTCTCTCTCTCTCTCTCTCTCTCTCTCTACAGTATATATATATATATATATATATATATATATATATATATATATATATATATATATATATATATATATATATATATATATATATATATATATATATATGACAAAAATGGCAACCTTTTCATGCTCTCTCCTCAGACCACATCCCAATTTTAATCACAATTTAACATAAACACCCTGTTCTCAAATCTTTCCAAAACAAAAAACAAAAAAACACAAAAAAAAAAAAACGTCAACTACAGGAAAGCAAATTGGCTAGCTTAACACTAATAACATAGAAATGGATCGAGAATCCTTCCTAATTGATGCTGACTTGTCATAACTCAAGAAAACGATGCAACAGTTTAATAAAATAATCTTAAAAAAAGCATCCAAAAAAAAATTCATTCTGCATGATTACTTCAAGTATTTCAACCTCAATTTCTCACCTGATAAAAAGACACCCCTAATAAAAACGAAGAAACTCCCTCAGACGAAATGGACAACCAAAGCCAAGTTATTGACCTCTACAATAGAATGAAATACCTTAATCAACTCGAATCGAAAAAGAATTGCCAATAAAAAACTTAATCGCAAAATCATAAGACCAACATAAAAAAAAATATTTCGCACAATAAAAAGATACTTACATCTTTCACTCAACCCCCGACCCCCCCACCCTCGACCCGTCCACCCCACCCACCCCACCCACCCTCGAAGTTATATGTAAGAAAAACAATAAAATCCCCAGCCCAAAAAATCAATGCAATATTATTATGTCACATTACTCAAAAATCAGCCATGAAGCCACAATCCCCACCAATATGCACACAATTGAACGACTCAAAAGTAGACAATACTATCAAAAACTTGAGAAACTGAAAAACTCACAAGCAGAATGACCAGACTAAATTTCCAACATTCATCTCAAACACACTTAGGTATCAAAGCTATGGAAACTTTAACTCAAATATTTAACGTTGCCTGACAAGCTAATACTCTCCTACCACTATGGAAACACCCTCATATAATTCATATTTTAAAACCAAACGAACCATATAACAAACTACCTAACAAACCACCTTACAAACCACCTTACAAACCACCTTAACAACCCTGTTTCGTATAAACCTGTCTCATCCATCCCATCTCATCCAAAGTATTAGAAAAACTAATCGGGAATTGAATATCTCCCTCCATCCCATTTATCAAACTCACAACATGGATTTACACAAAAATATTCCACTACCAATCTCCTAAACAGACTTAACACAACACATTTTTACTGGTTTTAACCAAAGTCATCCCCTCCCCTTTTCGCACCCTCCTAGTAGCAATAAACATAAACAAGGCTTTTAACACAGTTCAATGACATATTTTAATAGGAAAAGTATTGAATGCGAATATGACCATCAAAGACAAAAAAAATAATGGTAAATTTTCTATCCTAAAGTCCTACAAGGACGCCTCTCTCATCCTGTACATACAAATTATATAATGGAGTCCCCAAAGGAACCATCCTTTCACCAATATCCGTCATCTTTTTATGCACGATCTACCAATCCCCCCCCCCATCCACATTCTCTTCAATAAAAGTTATCAACTATTCAGACGATTTAACAATCACTACTCAAAGCCCCTTCAATAAATTCTGCATGTAGAGAACTGCAATACTATTTAAAATAAACCATCTGAAATAGTGGTTGACAGAACAAACAGAATAACTGCATCTCCTCCAAAATCCTTTATCACTTTACTCAACAAATAAAAGAGAATCTAAGATTCATTCAACAGTACGTCTATCAAATAGACTCCCACTCAATAAACAACCCACCAGTCTAGTTTGACATTTGATACACATTTGACATTTTAACCCCATCAACAATATTTTAGCTGAGTGCCTTTGAAATTGACTTCATTAAAAGCGCTGTTAAGAGACAGCTTTTAGCCAGCATAAAGAAACCTCTCGTGGTTTATAGACAGCCACATATACATGCTACTCAGTACTTCATCATAGTTTTCTGTGTTTAAATCCCAGAAAATATAGAAGTCAAACTACAAAACACCAAGGACAATAACTAGTTGCCTTTCCTCACTATCACCACATGGTACTGAAAACAAAAAACCTCCTTATAAAATCCCAATCTTGATGATAGACTGTGATTTACAGTAATCTTTCCGTACACCACCCCTTGGTACCAAAACTATTACAACAATCACCTGCACCTTTAAGGAATTAAATCATACCAACATTGTACTAGTCTGACTTATACAACACACACTTCCCCCTGTCCCACCGCCGGACACCACCATTATCAACACATTCTTAACTCTACAGAACGCTTTCCACATATCTATAACATCATACCCCAACCACTTCCACGCTTATCAAACTGGACCTTTAGGCAGTGTGCTGTGCCTTACCAGGGCACCAGTGAATTCCCACTTCCCTTCAGTTACAAATTTAAAATTGTATTAACCTCTACCCACCACTATCAATTCTTTATCTAGAGAACAAACCTTTACAAAGAGCATATCTTAATAGATTGCTATGATCATCATGAATATCAGTCACAACTTCGATTTACTTTAATAGATCTCTGGGCCAGACCTTCAATGGTGGCGGAATTTCTCAGGGTCGCCAGCTTCTCGTAGGAGGGGGGAGTTGGGGGCAGCAAATTAAAGTAAAAAGAATATATATATATATATATATATATATATATATAACAACTATATATATATATATATATATATATATATATATATATATATATATATATATATATATATATATATATATATATGTGTGTGTGTGTGTGTGTGTGTGTTTGATTATTATTATTATTATATATTATTATTATTATTATTATTATTATTATTATTATTATTATTATTAATTATTATTTTTATTATTATTATTATTATTATTATTATTATTATTATTATTATTATTGTTATGACCGTATGATAATATATTTATTACTGTTGTTGTTCCTGTTGTTTATATTGTCACTTGAAGACCGTGTATTATTTTTTATATACACAATAAAAGGTACTTTATATGGTTATTATTATTATTATTATTATTATTATTATTATTATTATTATTATTATTATTATTATTATTATTATTATTATTATTATTATTAATATTATTTTTATTATTATTATTATTATTACCCAAATTTTTTTTTGTAAATTGGTTTATTATAAGCCTTTAAAGATAAGTTCATTTAAATATTTTAAACTGATTATAGTGTTTATTTTGGTAGTAAACTAATTAATTGTATTGGTTAATAGTAAGAAAAATGATTTTTTTTTTGTCTATTTATGTGAGGAAGTATAGACATGTTTGTGACATGTGTGACGAAATAAGGATATTTTGACTGGAACTATTTTGTTAAGTGGCCTTCGAATTGATTGTTTTAAGAATTTTAATTTTTTAAGTTTCTTTGCTAATTAAAATTTAGAAGCGTAAATGTCAAAATATTTTGGGGTAAGAATTATTATAAGGAAGAAAATTTAATTCTATTTTCTTTTAGTTTTCATTGCTTTTGGGAGTTGGATGGAGAGAGGGAGGGAGGGAGAGAGCGAGCAGAAAGTTAGGGTCGGAAGGAAGGTGGGAGAAAAAAGGGTTGAAAAGAATGGAGTTAGAATGTCATATTAAGAAAGTCAGTGGTTAGAAGAGAACAGAGTTCAGGAAAAAAATAAAAATAAAATAATGTGGTGATAAAGCCTCATAGAATTGCAAATATTGTTTATTCCTTGAAGGTGTGTGTGCGTGTGTATGTGCATGTGTAAGTGTGTGTGTTTGTGTTTTCTTTATGAGCTCTGAAAGGTGGGGGAGAGTCCGAACCAAATTCAGAAGGTGACAAAAGATCCCAAACAGATTGAAAGATGCGGGAGGCCATAGAGAAAGTTTCTAATGAATAAAGTTGTAATTGGTGGGGCGGAGATAGAAGAATGTTACTCAAAAAGAATTTATCAATATTAGTGTATGAAAAATTTTCAATTCTGCAGTGTGTAATTAACGTAATTCTCTCTCTCTCTCTCTCTCTCTCTCTCTCTCTCTCTCTCTCTCTTCTCTCTCTCTATGTCTATATCTACCTCTCTCTCTCTCTCTCTCTCTCTCTCTCTCTATATATATATATATATATATATATATATATATATATATATATATATATATATATATATATATATATATATATATATATATATATATATATAATAACATATATATATATATATATATATATATATATATATATATATATATATATATATATAAATAACTATATATATATATATATATATCTCCTACCTATATATATATATATATATATATATATATATATATATATATATAGGTAGCTTATTACTTTGAAGATATAATAAATCCTGATGATCCTTACTATTTAAAAATTTATAATTTTTAATATTAAAAGTAATAATAAATAATAGACTAGAATAAGATAACGAAAAAAAAAAAGAAAAGAAAAAAGATTGATGTAAGGGACTAAACAAACACAAAATAAGATATAGAATGGTGACTTTGACCTGACCTGAGGATCTGTTGAAAAAAATAAAATTGGTATTTAATTAATGTGAATTGATTTAAAAAATTTTTTTTTTTTAATTGTAAAAAAATATTTTTAAAGAATTTTTTTAATAATTGGGGTTTCACTTGGTTCCTTCTTAGCATTACTATTACCCAATTTTTTTTTGTATAGAATTTACAGGTTTTCAATGATTGCATAAGCAGCCTTGATTTTTTTTTTTTTTTAAATCTGTATTTTTCGAAGACATTCCTTAGCTTTCTACAAACAACTTTTGTGATAAAACCTTCGATTTTTTAAATTTTTCCTCTCTCTCTCTCTCTCTCTCTCTCTCTCTCTCTCTCTCTCACACACACACACACACACACACACACACTCTCTCTTCACTCATTCTACTCACTCACACACTCACTCATTCAACTACTCACACACACACCTACACACACACATATATATACAGTACTGGCATATTTATTATGGATTTTTTTAAAATTTGCTATTTTTGAAGACCAAGATTTGTATTAAATTTTCAACTTTTGAACTTATTTTAATACACCTGGATAATATAAATATTTTACTATTTATTTACCAAACTTTAAAGTATTGTGTGGCAGTATCTGGCAAAAATGACAGATTTGGTGAATTATTCAGTGTTTATTATATTTTCACGTTCAGTTGCTATCCTGCTTTCACGGGAGTTGTGTGTGTTAGCGATGATTTACACCTTTTATTATTTGTTATAATTAGTGTATACTAGTGTTTTATTGTATTAATTTAATAATAATACCATTATTTTCAGATATTTTGGTAGTTTATAAAAGTGATCAAATATGGGTAAAGTTAGTGATTTGAGTCCACGGAAAGTCGGACAGATTAATGTGTTATTGCAAGTGAGCAACTTAAAACAGAAAGAAATTGCAGCAAAACTTGGGGTTTCAACTGAAGAAATTGAAATACGGTCACAGTTTGAGCTCAAATAGGGTTGGCAAATGTGGAAAGAAAAGAAAAACAACACCCAGGGAGGACAGAAAAATAGTTCAAATGGCTCTGAAAAATAGAAGACTATCATGTAGGAAGCTTTCCAATGTTCTATCAGCAGAGGGGATTATTATTTCTATAAAAACCGCCAATAGGAGGCTATTAGATGCTGGATTAAAAGCCTATCGTCCAAGAAAGAAGCCTAGACTAACTTTAGAAATGAAACGGGCACGTAATGCCTGGGCTCAGACTCATATTCATTGGACTTCTGAGCAATGGGAGCAGGTAAGAGTTGATCAGATAGATATTATTTCTTTTATCACTCATAAAAGAGCATTTGTTATTAGTAAAATCGCAATGACACTTGAAAATATCATTATTACTGAATTATCAACCATCTATGGTTTAAAATCATGAATTTCTGTACTTGTTTGACTACTTGCATCATCTTCTATGCTTTCCTGCTGTTCATATTATTGTTTTATAACCCAGCCAGATTGTGGCTGTCAGTGAATCCTCGTGCTGTGCTTGATAATCGTGTGCAGAGCGTGAGAAGGCGATCAGGTGAGGAATTTAAACCCAAATGCCTGAAAAAAACGATAAGATTTCCACAGAAAATCATGGTGTGGGGTGCCATTTCTGTTCATGGCCCAAGTCGATTGATGATTGTTGAAGGCACCATGGACCAGCATAAGTATATAAATGTACTACAAACTCGTTTACTACCTCAAACAAGGGATTGGTTTGGCGATAGACCTTGGATTTTTCAACAGGACTCCACCCCGTGTCATTCAGCGAAGTTAGTAAAGAGATGGTTCGCACAGAATGGCTTAGAGGTACTTCCATGGCCTGGAAATTCACCTGACATGAACCCTATTGAGAGTTTGTGGTCCGTGTTGAAAGATGAAATACACGATGTTCCAATTACGGCCAAAGTAAAGCTCATGGAACGTCTTATTTTATTCAGGTTTGGTTTCATTCCGAAAAAAATCCGAAATTTGTGCAGAACTTTAATTACTGGCGTATCACAGTCGCGTTAAAACACTTGCAGGTGCCAAAGGTGTCCAAACCAAGTACTAAAATATTTATATTGTCCTGATGTATTAAAATAAATTCAAAAAAATTGAAATAAATTAAATTTCATAACCTTTCTATTCAAAAAAAGCAAATTTTAAAAAAATCCATAATAAATATATATATATATATATATATATATATATATATATATATATATATATATATATATATATATATATATATATATATATATATATATATATATATATATATTATCCCCCGCAACGTTTTCAGTGTTCCTTTGCCCTTTTTTTTCATTTTCTTCAGGGTGAGAATGATGACTGGCACAGGCAGTTATAGCAACCTTGAAATGTTCTTTCGTAATGATAACAAGAAGTCAATTTGTTGTAATCGTTCATGACTTTAGATAGGTCTTTCAATATTTTAAAGTACGATAATGGCATACATTGGTGTGTATTAGTATTTTCTGTGAGCATCGAGGCCATCCTCTATTTAAGCTCTTTTCTTTTCAATGGCTATTCAAAATTTGATAGAATTGTAGGTAGTGATTATAAAAATGAAAACTATTTGAGAACTATATATTCATTTTCGTTTTTCACATTCTTTTTTAGAATTGTCCGACTTTTAAATTTTGACATCAAGTTATTGATGGAAGGTGATATTTGGTGATTTCCGTTAATTAAAATGTTACCAAAAATTAAAGTCAA
>JABUQX010113838.1:70000-97500 GCA_015478945.1 Trachelipus rathkii
TTTAGTATGTTTAGTATTTAAACCTTCATGATTTATAACATAGTGTATAAACAATTTTATACTATAAATTCACACATACGATATCCGCCCATTCCTTTGGGCACGGATTAGTCTTATTTTTAATGTGTTAAAAGCGTTATTTTATAAGCGGCTATTCTTTTTGCGTTTCAATTTTGCATAATCTTCTATATTTATTATATAATAATTTATTATTTTGGTACACAGCTTTCATGAAAAAATAAGAAACTATTATATTGCTAGTTATTGAAAAAACAGTTTTTTTAATGCTTTTTTAAAAAAACACCTTTTTCTCAATCAACTGAACATGAAAATTTAAAAAATTTTAATTTATGTATATAAATGATGTTTTAAATTATACAGTAGTACTAATACCCCTTCTAGGCCTAAATAATATTAATACGGATTTTATATATACAGTGTATATATATATATATATATATATATATATATATAACATATATATATACATATATATATATATATATATATATCACATATATATAACATATATACTATATATATACTATATATATGATCAAAAAAGGATGGTATAACAGGTGGTTTTGGGAGTTTAGAGAAATGAGAATAGGAAGGTGATTTCTGTGAGAGAGGTATGTGTGTAAGTAATACTTTCTTTAAACACAGGTATCCATAAGTATGCTAGACTTGGTGTGGGTAGAGTTGGTATTGAAGAGTATGATTGATTTTTGTGTTGGTGAAGAAGGAGATGTTGAAGTATGTATCTGATGTTAAATCAGTGAGGGGGTTTAGGGATGGGATTATCAGATCATTATGTTGTTCTATGTAAAATTAGTTAGTGGGGACTTGGATGGAGAGGAAGGTATTTGGAAGGAGTAAATTAAATTAAAGGTGAGAGTTTAGTAGACCGAGGAATTGTGGGATCTGGTATGTAAAGAACGATCACCAAAATAAATCAGTTGAATGTGAACAGTTGAAACTGAATAAATCTGAAGCAAATGAAGAAAGCAGTGTTAGCAGTGCAAAAGAAGAAGTATGTATATGGGTGTGCTAAGAAGTAGGAAGTAAGAATGATAACAGTCTAGTGGTGGAATGAAAATTGGTACAAGCAGTTATAAAAAATGTAAAAAAAGAAGCGATAGTTGAATGTACCCAAAAGCAAATGATGAAGTTTAAAAGAGAAAGATGCTTGGAATATATAAGGAGGAGAAAAAGAGGAATGCTAAAAGATGCATACGTAAGAGAAAGAAGAGGTAAATGAACAGTTTGGAAGAGATCTAAAGACATCCTAAGCAGAATGGATCTCTTCTGGAAGGCTGAAGTTAGAAGGTATTAGAATAAGGGGAATCTGCTTAGAATAATGAATAGGGATGGTGTTTTTGTAATTGATGAAATGGATGTGAGTGGAGTGTGGAAAGAACACTTTGAAAATCTGGATAATATTGGCAGTAATGATGAGGTGATAATGACTGTGTGTGGGTTTGATGGTACAAGAAGGAATAGGTATTTTGGGGATGAGGTTATTAGCAAAGAGGAGGAAATGGGTAGAGTGAGAAAGTTGAAGAATGGTAAATCTTGCAGTATAAATTACTCTTGAAATGATCAAGAACGGAGGCAAGATGGTGAATTGATTGGATCTTGAAGTTGTTAATAAAGCGTTTATGGAGGGTATATTGAGGGATTGGAGAGAGGCAGTAATAGTACCTTTATGGAGTAAGGGAGATAAAAAGGAACTGTCTTTAGGTATAGGGTATTTAGTTTATTGAGTGTTGTAGGGAAGATATATGCTGGTGTTATGGTCGAAAGAGTGTGCAGAGTGACTGAAGGACTGATTGGTGAAAAACAAGGTGCGTTTAGGAGAACAAGGTGCGTTTAGGAGTAATAGAGGATGTGTGGATCAAATCTTTACATTGAAGCAAATGATAGAGAAAAGGAGGGAGAGGAAGAATTTTATGGATTTGCAACAGAGGTATGATAGGGTTAATAGGGAAGGTCTATGGCAGGTGTTAGTGATATATAGTGTTGGTGATAGGCTTCCGAATGGAATCAAAGTATGTATGATGATAGTGAGATGTGTGTAAGAATAAATGGTGTCAAAAGTGATTGGTTTAGTATTAATAGCGGAGTGAGACAGGGTTGTGTCATGTCTCCTTGGTTATTCAATTTGTATATGGATGGGGTTATGAAAGAATTGAAGGTGGGGTGACAGGAAATGGTGTTAGATTGATAGAGAGTGGTAGGTGCCCTACCTATTATAGCGGATGATTTGGTTTTTGTGTGACGGAATCTGAAGAAGTTTGAGAGGATTGGTGAGGGGCAGAGGGTGTGTAAAGGAGGGGGTTTGTGAAAGTAACTACTAGATAAGGATTAGGATTCTCAGTTGTAGATGGACAGTCCTCAGTGTGAAGTTATGTTAGATGGTGAGCAGCTGGAGACAAGTGTCTGAGTTTAAATATTTACAATATATGTTGGATAGAAGGTACAGATGATGCAGAGTTGTAGTAGGAAAGTTGTAAATGGCAAGAAGGTGGCTGGCTGGTGCAAGTAAATCGTTGGTGAATGTAAAGGACTAAGTATTTACTTAGAGCTAGGGTCTTACATGAGGATATGTTGTTACCTGTGTTATTGTATAGTAGTGAGACTATGGTCTGGAATAAAAGTATAGATCTAAAAAGTTCAATGTGTTCAGATGGACAATCTTAGGGGCATGCTAGGTGTGAGAAGGGGTGATGAAGTAAGGAATATAGAACATGAGACTTATGTGGTGTTCAAGAAAAGGTAAACGAAAGAATTGAAACTGGTGTGTTGAATGGTTTGGTCATGTGCAAGGATGGATGTTGTTTAAGCAGATGTATAGTGGCGAGTATGTTGAAAACCGACGCGGCTGGGAGACCGAAAAAAGTGGATTGAGTCAGCGAAAGAATGTCTGGAGGAGGAGGAAATGTGAGTTTGGCACAGGCGAGAATAAAGGTGCATAATAAGAAGGCTGGCAGGGTTTGCTTGTGAGGGTATATATGGTTTGGCGGCCCACCTGGGTCAAAGGATGAACCACTTACACTGATGATTTACCATAGTGAGGGTCCATCGCAGTGTGAAGCTATAGAATTGGATGCTCTGGCACAGACAGGTCACTTACTAATTAATGGAACAGAGGGGAGGGGGTAAGGCTGGGCTTTTTCTTTTCGGCTTTTGTCATATTCTTCTACTGCTCAACATTCCGATGCTTCTTAGCCACAAGAATTGAGGATAGGGACAGTAAGGTAGAAAAGAATATATATATATATACCTATATATATATATATATATATATATATATATATATATATATATATATACGGTATATATATATATATATATATATATATATATATATATATATATATATATATATATATATATTAAGTATTAGATATATATATATATATATATATATATATATATATATATAATAATATAATAATAATAATAATAATAATAATAATAATAATAATAATAATAAATAATAATAATAATAATAATAATAATAATAATAATAATAATAATAAATGTGAAATGTAATAATTTTATGCCCTAGAGCACTAATAAAACTTTATTAAGCAATAAACTCTACTTTATATATTGTATACCTCTTTTAACATATTGTATTTACTGTATTTTAATGCTAAATACCCTAAAAAGACTTGATATATATGAAAAAAAAGTAATTTAAAAAAAAACAAAAAAAAACAAAAAATTTTGGCCTTTGGTTTTTAAAAAAACGTTTTTAAAACAAGATAGTTTTAAATAAACTAAATAATAACATTGTAAAATTTGCAAAAATAGATCATTTCTATAATGTCAACTCGTGCAGGATTTTGAGTAGCACGAAGATGCAGGAGTCGCCTATATATATATATATATATATATATATATATATATATATATATATATATATATATATATATATATATATATATCTTTTTTTAGTATTTTATATTTATACCTGAAACCCTTGATATCCGCTATATGTATATTCATTAATATTTTTAATCTGCTATAATAAAGTTCTGATACTCTGTTTCATTGTCTAAATATTTTTTTATTTATTTTTCATATATTAGTAGTATAGTATACTAGCAATTAATTAACATGTGAACGAGAAATATCTCGAAATATAGAAAGTATTAAAAATTAATTAGCAAAGTAGCCAAACACTGATTTTCATGAGAGAAAGAAAACGACTTTTGAACACAATCTAGTATGAAAGAATACACGGTAGGGTAGGGGGGAATAGAAATAATATTTTGAATTATAAATACCTTTCATATTGGGTTTGTTTTCATAAATAGATTTTGTGTATACTAACGGAAACATATAGCCTGAACTTCAGTGAGCGCAACCTAACTATATTGATCGGCGATGCATTGAAACGTCACCTAGGCTGCGTACGATGCGAAGTAGATTAAGACCTAACCTATGAATCCAACTGTGGCGTAACACTCTTCATCTTTTTAAGGAGATGGAGTTTATCCCGAACATCAATTGTCTCGAGCTCTGCCAAACACCAAGATTCTTACAAAGTACATTGATGTTTAATAATTAATCATTTTACTATTTAAATTTTTTATCCCTGCTCGTAACACTCAAAATTTATTATTGGTATCATATAATAATATGGCGTAAATAACCAAACCCACGGTATCTGCCATATATATATATATATCCATATATATATATATATACTATATATACATATATATACTTATAACATATCTATCTATATATATATATATATATATACTCATATCTTTATATATATATATAACCTCACCTGCTCCATATATATATATATAATATATATATATCCCAATTTTCTTTGCACCTTTTTCCCCTTTTTTCTTATTTGTACTCTTGCAAACGGTTGGAAAGGTAACTGTAATACCGCCGTGTTTAACGGCGAAGTAACCTTTCAAATTACATATTTTTTTTTATGTAATATAGTACACTCTAAAATAGTTAATGTTATTCAAAGTGAAATTTGCTAAGTGGGTCGCCTTTATTTTGCTTGAGGTTGCATATATTAATTATGTCAAATTGTCGAGTAGTGGTGGCTGGGTTGACTAATAAAATTTCAGTTGTTCTTCTAATCGCTTCTAGAACCTTAAGTTTTACCAGTTCCTGTTGAGCGCTGTTCAAACCTCGGCTCCAATCCGCTATAGAATCTAGCTTTAAACATTCTCGGATAGGTCAATCACTTCCTCATCACAACCAGAGTAAATTTGGAATGTTTAAGATTAAGTTTTATTCGTAGTTTGTTTCTGTTATCTATATAGTAATAGGAGCAGGTATTCAAGTGATTAGAGATGCTCCCTTGCTCATTGGGACTATTGGGCTATGTTGGAACATACTAGCGTCTCAAACGGTCTGTGATTCAACTCTTTTTACCCCATCATCATCATCTCAGTGTTTCTCTAGTATATTTTTTAAGATTAGGACAGCTTATGAACAGGCCCAGTAAGCCACTCTCGTATTTACATACACATCATATTTACACCGGGTGTTGAGTTTCCAAAATTTTAGCAAATGGTTCTCTGCTTTGTCATAAGTGTTAGCTGCCGGTTCGCTTTCCTGAAAAAGTTTTAGGCATCGGTTCGTCGAACCGGCTCCAGCTCACGACATTTTACATATATACGCATTCTACTTAATACATTTTAAAAAAATGACGACAATTAAATACACCTAAGGAGGCGACACTAGCCAACATTCCCCTCTACTACTCCTGTTTTCGTTATAGTTTCAGAATTTACGGCCTCTGGTGGTGAGGATGGTGTTGTTAAAAAACTGCTGTCGTGTTCTAGTGCCTATATGGTGTTTGGAGTAATATTTGGTAACATCCGTCAAATCCTATTTTCCGCTCAATTTACTGTTAGTACATCCCTATATCTAATTTACTTTACCTTATACTCATGACCAAAACTCGACCTTGTGAACGCTCTGTATGAAAACTTGTATACTAACTCTTATTGTCACTACCTTCAATTTTCTTAAAATGTTAGATTTTATGCCTATGTGCGCAATAACGTTGTTTGTTAATGTGTTAGTGATTAGGAGTATTAAAATTTTCCTATTTTGTGGTTTCGTTTCTTTTGCTTATTTGCAACTCAATTCTTCCATAGTATTTTTTTTGTCTCTTAACTCGATTAACTAGGCTATCCAATATTTTTTCCTCTATCTACTAGACATTGAAATTCGTTCTATTATCTTCTTGCTTTTGAAATTGACTTTTCTAGGATATGATGCTATCCAATATTCTTCTACTATAGATATTCCACATTGAAATTGTTGTCATCTTCTTTGCAGGCCAAATTCTCCAGTCCTTTTTAATTTCAAAGTGAGTAATCTTCCTCCTGGGGATGATGATGAACTTGGTGAACATGCCGCTACCTTTTCTATCCTTGGAACTAGGGCAGCTCATAACCCGGATAATCTTGATATGGGCAAAATGCTCCCAGACTTTCTTATCTTTTTACGTTGATGGTATGTTTTCCTCAATCCCTTTTATTGTCTTCCCACTATAATTTCCTGTTTCCATAAGACTTTCATTTGAAATCGTCTTTATCAAGATGTTTGTATTGATTATTTGGTATCTATATGGTTAGACATAGCAAAACAAACTCTTTTAATTTCTCTTCTAAGTATTCTGGCACGTTGGATAGGTTCAATTGTATGTTCAGAGTTCATACACTAACCAAGATGATTTATATTTTCTTCCAAGAAAACTGAAACTTTGAATATTCTCATTGCCTTCATTACAGGATGTTGCTCTCAGGCATTATCGTTATTTTCAAACTTCCTCAACTCGTACTGCTTAATGCTTCGTTCCTTAGTGGCACAAAATCTGTTCTATGTTGTAGCAATAATTTCTTTACCGGTCGAAAATGTATATAGTAACGTAACAAAATCATCCAACTATGTATGCCATTTCTCCACATAAGTTGTTTCAGTTCCTACCCTTACTTCTATCTATCTCTTTCATCTTCTCTTATATCTATATTAAATATCATCATAATTATAACAACTTAGCTAATATATTTTCATATTCAATATTTCATTTCCATTTTTAAACATTAGATATAGTATCTCTTCATCAAATATATAGATATTTTCTCTATTTTATTTATATTCATATTATATTAGTTATGTCTTAATTTAATATACTCTCTTTCTACATCTATAATCATTACTCTATATATATATATATATATCTAATATCTATATATTATCTATTTATTATATTATATTTTATTATTGATTTAATATTATATATATATAATATTCATATATATATATATATATATATCTCTTATCTTATATTCATCTTCCTAGAATATCCTATCATATATATATTACTATATCTTACTATATATATATTTAATATCATATTAATTTTACTGCCGGTGCATCCTCGAGTATGAGCTTATTCCACCCGGGAAAGGGGGGCTGATCCTATAATATACATAGCCGTGACTCACCCTCAGCCTCTTGGCTGGTGGGCGTAGGGGGGCCGACGGTACCGAGCCCTCAATAGCTTATCGTTCCCTCCTTTGTGGTTTACTAGGGTCTACGTTTCTAGCTACCTCAATACTTACACTTTTGGCCCTCTCATGACTGCTATAACTACCTTGATTACTTATCTCACTAATAACTCGATACTTTCACTACCTCGCAGTTATTGGCTACCATTTATATATGCACACCTTTTTCCTATTTATCCTGCTTATTTATTTTTTCACTTTCCTCCATACTATATTTATATCCTGAATTCCATACTTTATTTATTAATTATTATTCTCAACTGTCGCTGTTCTTAGCTATTTTTTCACGTTATTTACTGGTGAACACTTTTACACATGCTGCATTCATTTTTACTATCTGTTAATCTATACGTTTAATATTATTATCTCTTATAAATATAACTCAACTTCTTCATATCTATCTCTCTAATATATATATAACTTCATCTATTATGATATCTTCTTACTAATATATATATTTCTAATATTTCTATATCTTCTTTAATTTATATATATATCTACTATTAATTATAGTGCTAAATCACAACCTTAATGTGAACAGCATCTCTGTCTCTTATCTTACATTTTTCTACATTTTATTACTTTCATCAACACTCCCTTTATCACTTTCACTTTGCATATACATTTACACTAACACATAACTAGAAGTCTAGCAGTAAAGCTTTCGTTCTGATAGAACAGCCTATTTAAATGCTATTGATGGGACTATATAGCTTCGTGAATGTGCTAGAGTTTTAGTTGAACTAAATCTACTACCTGATTTAGTTAGTGATTATTATTGGTCTGTTATAGTTAAACTTTTAGTAATAAGGTTGACTTTTTGCGAATTTATTAAGGTTTTGTATATAGATCATTTATATACTGGCATCCTCCAGCGGCGGTGACTTCTATTAGAATGATTTGGAGTTATGTAATATGCAGCAAGGCTTCGGCGTATAATTATTTTATATGCATTTTATTATGTAATTTAATGATATATATATTTTGTAAATTGCATATTTTTAGATGTTATTTGCCGAGCTGCTAAGGCGATTACTGTGGTATCTTTTTCTGGCTCTGAAAAGTATGAAATATTATATATTGGAGTGTGTGTTGACTAGTGTAATCTTATGCATATAACTTCGGGATTACAACTCATATATTTATATGCATTTTCCTTATTAGACCTGTTGAAACCCACACGCAAATTAAGGTCGTTGATAAAATGAAGATATATACAAATATATAATTTTTCAACTCAACTAATTATTGATTAATATTAACTGAATAATTATCTAAGGTACATCTATACGCTAATGCTGGTAAACAAATATCTATCGTAATATACACTATTTATTTATCTTTTTTTTTATAATAAATATAGACGTTACACTCACCATTCATATTATCGAAGGTTTTTACTTCTATGAGATATCACTTGCATGGCTCACTTGGGCACTGTATCCCTCTCTCTTTTCACCATATCCCCATGATGATAGTCATTTCTGCTGTGCCGTCTTTGTACTTCTTCAGCTTTCCTACGAGAATATTAAACTTGGTACTTTCTGAGTTATGATTACCTGAGGCCTTCTGTTTCTCCTTTCCCAAACAGCTTGTAATGAGGGAAGACTCCTGGATGATGTTTTTGCTCAGTACACTTATACACATTAACTAAAACTAATAATCGTAATTAAGCTCTTGGACTCTGATATGTACCTAGCGCATTTTATCGATAACCTGAGCAATCAACATCTAACCAACTATCACGAGAGAGAGCGGATAGATACTATGACTAAACTTCTGCACAATCACGAAAGACACATCCCAATCACTTATTAGCATTTGACATATTAGGTATACTCGATTCTTCATAGTCACAGATTATAGCTATCACTTGTCTAAGGTACTTGTTTTTTGTATTATTTAGTTTTTTTTCCCTTTTCACCTAGTGTATAATAGTAATATAATTACCTGATTTATTATACATTAGATGACGTAAGTGAGTGTATCTAATACTATATTATATATTACATATATATATTAAAGTGAATGAAATTATTTACTGTTATCTGCCTACCATAGTAGGTTTATTTTCCACCTATATATTATATATAATTATGACTACCTATATGAACAAGCGGTGAAACTAAACTATGAGATGAGTCTATGTATTTATCCACCATCTCTATATTATAATATATTATCTAAATAATATATAATATAATATTCTATATTTTATATATATATAATTATATATATATATATATACATATACATATATATATATTAATATATATATAATACTATCTATATAAATAATATATTTAATATATATATATTAATATATATAATAACTATTATATAGTATAATATATATATAACTATATATATATTATTATATAATATATATATATATATATATATATCATATATATTAATATATATTATAATATATTATAATATTATTAATATAATATATTATATATATATATATATATATTAATAAATATATATAATATATATATATATAATAATATTATATATATATATATATATATATATATTATACATATATATATATATAAAATCATATATATTAATTAATCATATTAATATATATATCAATATAGCATTTATGAGCGAGCACTTTAGTAGAGATAAGACGGTCTGCTCCATGTAAACGTTACGTATCAATTCTGCTTGATGAGCAATATTACAACCTATGGTTAATTTGAGTTTATAGCTTTATATTAATATTTAACTTAATAATATAATCCATAATATGAAAGATATATTTAACTAATGAATAGACTATAAAAATATAATTTTGTAAAATTAATAAAAAAATCCCATTTAAATAAGATAAAATGTAAATAAATAAATAATAATCACATATTTAATAAAATTAACTATGAAATTATAAAATATATTTATAAGTTTTAAATATTAAATAAAATCTCTATTTCTGGTCTTTTTATTATCTTCCTTATATCTAGGATCATAAAGTAATAATGCATTTCTTTAGTTTATCCCAATTTAGATGTTATAATTCATTTAGAGACTATGAATGATATATTGCTTATATACATTATGATAAATTAAACAGGTTCTAACTGCTTAGCTTACCCAAACAGTGAGGTTTTAAATAAATTTAATTATATATATTGATTAACTATATTATATATATATCTATTTTATAATATATATATATTTATATATATTATTTATATATATATATATATATATAGTATATATTAATATATATATATATATATATATATAATATTATATATATATTAATATATTAATATATATTATAATATATAATATATATATATAGTATATTAATAGTATATTATATATATAATATATATATATATAATTATATGATAATATTATTAATCATTATATATATATTATATATATATTAATTTAATAGGTTGTAATATTAATGTAAGGCTCGTTATGGAATTTATTTCAGAGTGTATATTTAAAAAAAAAAAATAATAAAATAAATAAAAACTGTTTCAACTGAGTTATAAATCCTGAGAAACTCACAGAATTGGATATTAGTGATTCCTGTGTGATCGAAGTATATTCTCTTTATGTAGCTTGGAAAAATAGTTAAATTTAAATATAAAATCTAAAGCACAGTAAGAATTATGCTGAGTATTTTTCTATATATAATTAATATTTACAAATTTTAATTTCAGAAATATATCTACTATATATATATATATTATAAAATAAATAAAATATAATATTAAAATATATTATATTATTACTATATATATAATATTATTATAATATATATATATTAATTATATTAATATATATATATTAATAATAATATATATATTATATTATATAATACTATATATATATATATATATATAATATATATTAAATATATTATATAATATTATATATAGTTTATACTTTAAAAATATTTCAAAAAAAATCAAGTAAAGCTCATATATTGTTTAGTGGGCATTAATGTGAAGTGTATTGCTCCGTGTAGTGGAAAGAGTTCGCGTATAAAATTAAAATGTAGTAAGTGTATAAAATGAAAAGAAACGCAGCATTTAGTAAAAATATCGAAGATAAGGAAGAGGCAATATATTTATAACAGATTTAAAAGAATATGTTTATACTACGTCAATTATCTAGATTACCGCAAAGAAGACAGTATACAATTTAGATAATTCTCTAATCGCTTGACATAGATTATATTGGATACCTCGGAGTATAGACTTTTTTTGTATGTAGGCAGATGCCCGCACATAACATTATCCACAATATATATTATTATGAGGGCATAGGTGTCTATGTGATAGTCTGTGTTAGTGGATATATGAGAGTGAAAATAAGAAGTCATATCCTACGCCGTTCGAAGTATTTAAAAAGATAAAAAGGGATGTAATAAAAATGACATATTTCGATATTATATACGATATATATTTTTTGCTGGAACATAATTCAATTAGAAAATAATTTTGGTATATACTATTATAGGATTGGAGTTGGGCGGTATTTGATAGCTTTCTTTACTTCCATACTTCAAACTTAATTTTAAAAAAATTCGCAACGTCTTAAAAGTAAACTTTAATTTATTTGATTAAACATAAAAAAAAAAAAAAAAGGTACGGAACACGAAAATTACCTCAATTATTAATCAATTATTATTTATATATATATATATATATATATAGTAATATATTTATTATTATTTTTTATTATTCTTTATTTTAAATCACTCTATAATTTAAATATTATATCTATATGATATGATTTATTTTTTGCAATCTATACCAGACACTCTAGGCGATCTAGTATTGTCTAATAATATACGAATTCTTAACAAATATATTAAATAAATAGAATATTAAATTATTTATACTAGCTATTACTTCATTATAATATTAACTATTATTTAATCTATGTCACTTTACTGGTCCTGCATAAAACTTGAGGCTTAATAATTACTATTAGTTGTAATAACAATTGGTAAGATAACAGTTCAAAATTTATTATTCTAAATATATTATAAATGTATATAAGTACACTTTAAGTCAATTTAAAATATATATATAATCAATATTATAATATCTATATATATATTAATAAGTATATATATATAATCTATATATATATATAATATAATATATTAATACATATATATATATATATTATAAATATATTTTATATTATATATATATATGTACTCCAGATTATATATATATAAGCGAAGCATAACATATAGTTACTCAACAGATATAGACTTACACACTAAAATACATTTATGAATACTTATATTTTTTGGAAATCAGGGGTCAAAAATTTTCAGTTATGAAAAGTAACAATAAAATAAATTAAAACAAATAAAAAAATAAATTAAACAAGAAATATTTGTAATATGTAACGGTAATGTTTTTTTTAATTTTTACAAACGGCAAGACATGATATGGTTGTTATAACAGTATATTTAATTTGCACAATTCTTAAAAATTGAGGTACAGTTATTGTTAGGTATAATTTTACAGTAAATTTACACGTAAGTTTTTAATAGCTAACTCTAAAACTATTATATATAATTATATATATTAATATATAATATTAATATTATATATATATAAATATATATATATAATTATATATAATATAATATATAATATATATAATATACAATACTTATATATAATATATATAATATATATATATATATATATATTATATTATGATATAATATATATATATATTAAAATATATATAATAATATATATATATATATATATATATATAATAAATGTATAGATTTAAGAAAGAGAAATTTTAAACCGATTAACTTCTTTTCAATGCCTTCGTTTCGAATACAAAGAATTCTATTCCATGAGAGTAGTGGTGACCGTTATGTTAAACTATTTGTAACTCTATTGACCCTAATAAAAATAACTTGTAATATAATCTAATTTTCACTATTCCCTCAAAATAGTATAAACACCTAATAATATGGTCCAATTATATCCAACTTCAAACAAAATACCATAAACATGTATTTAGATATTAGTTTAGATAGAGAGATAAAAAAATATTTTTTTCATGTATTACTATTTAGTAGTTAATATATCGTTATATACATCTGGACAAGGTTGATCATTTTGAAAAATCCCTCACTACAATAATATAATTCATAATACCATAAGATTTAGGTAAGTTTTCAACCTAATACTTAAAATATAATACTAACGTACAAGATATCTATTTTTTGTGTTATCTTCAAATCATAATATAACTTTATTTATTAACACTCTATAGTATAGAGTTGGAGTAAATAATCAACTTACGTATTTCTATTTATGAGATACATAGAATTCAACTCTCTTTAATTTATTAAATATACATCAGTCAATATCATGCAAAATATATTTATTTTTATATTACATATGAACAGATGACTCGCTACGTCGGCATAATAGTGGATAGAATTAGATGCGCGAAATACATGGTCAATCTTCCTCAATCACTCATATCATACAGTCTCTCTCAAATATTATTTAGTCCAAACTTGAAATGGTATGAAGTCTATCTGGGAAAGATTATTAGAAAAAGCTGTTCGAAACGAATCAGATGATATAGAGATTGTGCGGAAACATATGTGTAATGCAGGAGCCTCCTAGAGAGAAGGTGGTTATCCTATATATATAAGAATTACTCTT
Source organism: Trachelipus rathkii (assembly GCA_015478945.1). Lineage (NCBI taxonomy): Eukaryota > Metazoa > Arthropoda > Malacostraca > Isopoda > Trachelipodidae > Trachelipus > Trachelipus rathkii. The sequence continues at coordinate 84,270 of JABUQX010113838.1, forward strand.
GGTGGACCGAGTGAATAAATTAAATAAGAAAATCGCGTTCCCTGAAGTTTACAAATATTCCTATTAAAAGATAGACGAGAAACTGTATGTGCTTTGGCAAATCTATTTTGTTCAGTTTTAACGTCTATTCAAAAATGAAAATAACTTACACTCACTAGATGTATTAAATGACGCTAGGAAATTTCTTAACAATGATTTCCTTATTTAAGCTACAAGAATAAATATTATATATATTCCAGCGATATTAACACTGTATATATGATATTAAAAATCTGGTCATGGTAGCACAGTAATACAACGATACTTGGAACGATTTTTTCGAGAGATACATGGATCCTTTAAGATATAGAGATCATAATTTACAAATTCATATATATAAGTGCAGAGTATATTAAAAGATCCAACAGTAATAATTTACGAGTGCATAATTTCGTTACTAGCGGAAATCGCCAAGACCGACTTACTCATATTTGACTAGACTATATATACTGACTGTAGTCGATTTTGTGACCTAACACTTCAAACCACTCTACTTAACTGTATGATGAATTTCAGCGAGTCTCGAGACCCTATTTAAATTGTATTAATTATATGGTTAACTTTGAGATATATTTAGAGAAATAGACGACCAATCGTGTAAATCGCCAGTAGATGAATAGCACTAGTGCATTATATAAATAACACGTATATACACAGTCTGTAAATCGTGTAATAAGCTAGAGCTTTCACTATGTGCAATGTACTGTAAAGAGTTTATATAATTTCCGCAATGTCGATTATGAATATCTGCGAATCGCTGAGAGCTTTGAACTCTAAATTGGACCATCTTCAATACTACTCAATAAACAGAGAACTCTAATAACTCGTAAAAAATTCATGAATATACTAGGACACTATTAAGAGTTTAAATATCGAAAGTTGTAAGACTAAGTCAAAGTCATTTAAATATATGTACTACAGACAAATTAATATAATTAAAATTTATAAATATAATAAATAAAAAAATATAATTTTCAATAATACAAAATAATGAAAAAATAATAAAAACTATGTATAATAGCTATCTATTATCACTTATCACTTATCACTTTATTACTTATTCACTATTATCAAATGATTTAATGTTAACCGCTTTAATTATATATATAATATAATATAAAATATAATATAATAATTAATTAAATAATAATAAATTATATATAATAATAATATAATAAATTAAATAATTAATATAAATATATTTGTTAATATATCTGTTCTTCATCTTCTGATGAAGAAGAATAATATATGTTTATAATTAAATAAAGATAAAAGTCTTAATACGATTTTAAAATAGAAGAAAAATAATAAATTATATATATATAATTATTACAAAATTTAGTTTTAAAAAATATCCTTCCAAATATCATTTTCTACTTTCCCTTATTATTTTTCCTATCTTATTTTATTAAATTATCCGAGATAATTTTTTTAATAATGGTCGTTTATTAAAATGTCTCTATATTATTCTAATAATAATGCAAAATAACATACTGCTTAACTGTTCTTTTGAATATACTCGGATATTGTTAAATTGAATTCCTTCTCATTATTAGAGAACAAGAGGCTTACGAGCATAGATTGTATTACATCCATGGAATTAGCTTGTTCGTCGCCATATGACCATAAGAAACTGAGCATCTAGACGTAAAATCAGCTATATTTTAACTCTAGTTACAGAAATATTTTCAGTAATGCTATTTAAACATAAACTAATAGCAAATGCGAAAGCTAATTTTTACTATTTATCATTAATATATAATACACATAAAAAATATTTATTGGGTTACGCAGTTAATTCACCACCCTAATTTGATCACTGTATATAACTCGAATATCTTATTATAAGTGAAATACTCAGAGACCAATCTTGAACTATGTGGTATGTGCCATGTAAGATCCCCCCTCATCCCTATTTTTTGGTTTACGCGAAAAGACGAAAAATTCTTAAACAATTTTTTCGGGTTATATTTTATATATACGATATATCCTTGGTAGGTAGTACGTAAAAGAAGAACGAAATTATAGGTGAGGGTAAAGTAGAGTTTACATCAGCTTCAGAGGTGTCGGAAGCAACGGGGGTATAAGATTTTTAATTTTTTTCCTACTATGCTCATTAAAAAATAAATTTTTTTTTTTTTTGAAAAGAAATATATTACGGTATCTTTCTGATATCGAAGAATATTAAATATTATACGAATATTATTTTACAGATTTTATATTTCGGTCTAATGAATATTATATCGTACTCTCTAATCGTATAAAATATTAATATCGATATTATCTATTCTGTAAGACCTAAATAATATTAGAGAGTATTTCGCATTATATATAATATCGAAAATATATTACATATCCTGGCGAGGTTAGATTAAGTTTGAAGAAATGATATTCCGAAATATTTTTTGTATTTATGATAAAGATTTAATAATTTTTGGTGATTCGATTTATGTTATGAAATACTAGTCGTAAATTAATTACAGCTCTAAAAATTTAAACATTAATTATATTGATGTGATGCATCTATATATTGTACCACAATAACTGAAAGTGCTCTCCTGATTTGTGACTTATTTTTATTAATTTATAATTATTAAATACAAATATACATTATTACTTTAGATTTAAGGCATTTAACCAATTCATTATTATAAATTTGGATAAGACGATTATCTTAATTCAGATTATATCATATCTCGCAAGATTGTCTCTTCGGCCTCGTCTGCTAAGGTCATGGGATATATACTTTATATTTTGTATTTTATCGTAGAACTGTAGTAAAAAATGCATTAAAAGAAAAATAAATTCTATAGAGCACTAATACTATGGGTTTATGTATAACAGGTTATTCACTTATGAAATAAAGCGATTGCTCATTAGAAAATATCTAAGTGTCACGCTAGAATCATTCACTAAGGTTATTAGTATTCGCTGATCTGTTTATGATCAGTGTCTGATTATGGCCGCACTACTAGTGATATAGTTTATATATTAATTATATAAATCTTATTTATATATTATGGATCAAGTTATATTATTTTATATTATATATGGATTTAGTTTTGAAGATACCATAGACATGGAAAAAAACGTTTTGGTTATTTTTACATTCTTCAAGCATTTTTGATAGTTTTGTTATGATATATCTTCAATGAACATTTATAAAAGAACATAATATATTAATATACTATATATTATATTAATATATAATATTTATATTTATTATATATTATATTTATTATATAAATATTATTTTATATATATTAAATTTTAAATTAATTATATAATTATAGATTATTTATATTATTACTTTTATAATACGCATATATTAGTAATATTTAATTATTATTATTTATTATCTGTGTGTGTGAGTAGTTATATTATTATTTGTGTGTAGCATACTATTTATATTTTTAAATATTATTTCTGTATGTAGTTATTGTTAGGCAATAGAGTTTAAAGATAAACTTTCAGAAATGAATATATGACGCTCTTCTTCTTATAATTATATATTATTTTTTATATATATATCTCAAATATCTCATATAATGTAATATTTTCATTCTTCTTCTCATAATATGTTTACATCTCCTTAATATTAACAGTTTACAGATAAATAGAGTTAAATTGAAATACGTAATTAATATTATTTTGTGCGTCAGTTGAGGTGTGTTACTGTGTGTGTTTATATGTATTGTCAGTGTTGATGAGGTGGTAGTAGTGTGAGAGAGATGAAGTAAGAAGAAGTAGCAGATGAGAGAGTAATGATTAGAGAGTAGAGAGTAGGAGATAGAAATATGAGAGAGAGTATGAGATATGATAGTATTATCGTAGGAGTAGAAGTAGTAGAGATACAGTCTGCTTGTACTTATTATCTTCTCAACACACTGAATTACCTCAATATTAAACTATGTGTTACTAATCCTTCTTGTCTTTTCAGTACTTTCCATTTCTTTTGTGTTGTGTATCGTGTACTACCGTAATTTTACGGATTGATCTTTGAACTTTGAATTATAAGGTAATACTTTCTCTTCGTTGTTTACACCTCAATTTGGAGTCGTATGTACTTTATATTATATTAATTAAAACTCGATACACACACATCAGTACTCATTATATTATATTAAATATAATATATTTATATATTAATATATTAATAAAATTATATTTGATACACATATAAAACACACATTATTATACGCTAATATTTTTTCTTGGGAATTTTTAAATATATTTTGTATAATTATTATTATATTATATATATAATTATTTATGTAGTTGTATACTTATATACCATATATCATTAATATGATAAGGTAGATTATATTTTTATATTATTTTTATTATTTTTTTTTTTATTTTATTATGAGTGTGTTTATCAGTATATTATCTATATTAAATATATACTCATTTCATAATATTTTTAAAGTATCCTTAAGGTCATACGAGTACATAAATTAATTCAATTAACATACATTATTTATATATTATATATTATTTTTAATTATTATATTATTATATTTATTATTATTATTATCACATTATTATATTATTATTAATTATTTTTATTATTATTATATTTTTATTTAATTATTATTATTAGTAGTAGTAGTAACCAGTTAGTTAAGTTAGATTAGTAGTCAGTAAGTTACAGTTAGTTAGTAGTAGTCAATAGTAGTCAGTAGTAAAAGTATTATCTATAATACAAAAACATTTTAATAAATAAATACTATTGATACTGTATTAAATATTTTTCATGTTCTAACATATTCGTTTTTTCCTTTTACAGTAAAGCTTTTAAGAAATTCCGAAACTTTTCCTTCCCCCAACCCCGCTCTGTTCCTATATTGAGTCTAAAGGCAGCTAGTCCGTGCTCTTATCCACTCTTCCCTCTCCACGCTTAATCCTCCCCTATCGAGCCTATCTTTGGGTGCGTTGTGTTTAATATATATTTTTATATTCAAAAATTCTACATTATGAGGACACCGTAAAAATGTCGTTTTACCAGTCTATTTTTATATGGGTGTATATGTTAATCCTTATTGTTGTCTAAGAATCTAAGAGCTGTGAATTTATTATGCGCATATTAGATGGAGTCGGTCCGTACTTCAACATTTTTATTAATTATGATAAGTAATAACAATGTGACTTTTATTTCCCGTATATTATTCAAGTTTTTTTACATTGATTTGCATTCCCTTTCATCTCGTATATAAATTATAATAGTATATAAGTATCACGCACATACCTATATAGTATTTAATATTATTCGTATTATGGTTTCATACTGTTCTTTTGTGCTCTTCTCATATATTTATTTTTCATTTCCTTTTATCTTACTTTATGCTTACAGTTATGCTTTGTATTTACTAAATATATTTGACACTAAAAGAGTCATCTAATAATTTTTGTATTTCTATGGTGTTTACTGCTCCTTATTCTGTTTAATTTTCTTAGAAATGCGTTATACACATGTTAATTAACATCTCTCTCTCTATCGAATAGATTCGATTACTGATTATTTTTTTTCCAATATATGATTAATACCATTAATATTTAACTTTCTAGGTATGAGAGCTATAAATAGTTAATATATATATTCCAATATTAAAATTTTTTTTCACTATAATAATAATAAATAATAATAATGAATAAATAAATAATAATTCAAATTTAATAATTACATTCTTTAGATACTAAAAGCGTCTAGAACATTTTTCAAACAAAAGAGCTTTCACAAAAGAAAAAAGAATATTCTAAATATAATTTTAATATGGATGTTTCTCTACGCTACATATTTTGCTTATATGAAGTGTTCCTTGCTCACATTATTGTTAGTCAGAGCGTATGACTACGTCGACTATTATTTATGTGACTCTAAACATTTAGTTATTATTACTTTCCGAGACATATACTTTCTTCCGAGTGTTGGGCTAACTTTCTATATTATCTCTAAGTGGGTGTTATATATATTAAGTAATCTCTATGGCTATTATAGAATTTGCGGTGAGCCTATATGAGTGATATATCAAATGAAAGTTAGAGTATATTCTATTATTGTTCTGGTTATGTGTTAGTGATTTATAAAGTATTTGGTGACCGTAATTAGATGTTATTGATGTTTTATAATTAATCTATATACGACTTGTAATGGAGATTGCATGGTGAGTGATCATGTGTATATACACGTTGTAATCGGCGGTGAGAATTGGGTTGATCATCAGTCTTGCTACGTATTTGTTTTTGGTATTATTAACGCCCTATTTGGTTTTTGGTACTTGTGCTAGATATCTGCGATGGATCCTGTTAAAATGATATATTATTTTGATTATTGAGTCTATATATATATTTGAGTATATATATACACGCTGATGATGAATATACGATTATTTTTGTAGAGAATTATTTATCTCGTCCTGTGATAATTATCTCTGATTATATTAATTTAAGTTATATTGTGTGTTATTTTTTTGATTAGGTATAAATTACATGGTTGTGAGTAGATACTATTACGATGGCTACTTATTGCTTCTATTTATAGAGAATTTATTTCTTCTGTCTGAGCGCGTACAAATTTGTATTGATGATGATAAACATTTCACAATATATCATTATTATATATTATCTAATTACATGGTCCCTGAAGGTAAGTGTTGATATTCCTATGGTAATAACTCAAAAGAGGGTGTGGTAATATATGACTTAATTGTATAGATTTAGGTAAATTTATTTAAACCAATTTTGCTACCTATATACGGTGGACATATGATCTTTATGTTTTTTCTGGATAATGATATTAGTGATTTGGGGATTTTACTATTCAGTCTAATAATTGATAAATCGTAATAAAATTAATTTGAGTAATAATTGTGAAGAGTTTGATATCTTGCTAATGTATAACATACACACTTCACATCTCTCCACACATATTATTTCAAAGCATGTAATCTCAACATTTATATATATTCTACCGTTACTATTAATTCATTATTAATATAACTATATATTATATACTATAATAAATATATATATATACTATTTTAGTAATTATATATTAATTTATATATTATTATTATATATATTACTATATATTATACTATTATATTATTAATATATTAATATACTATCATATAATATATATTATCCAAATATTATTATATATATATTATAATATATACTATTAATTATTTAAACTTAATATATAATATTATATTACTATATATTATATATAATATCTATATTAATTATTAATATATATATAATCTTTAATTAACATATAATAAATAATAGAGATGATATGTGTTCACAATGATCACCTTGAGAGAGTAGAAGAGAGAGAAGAGAGAGAAAAGATGTAGAGAGTAGAGATGAGAAGATAGAGAATAGTTATATATAATAGAGTATAAGACTAGATGAGAACTATACGATATCTGCATTAGTTCTATTTCACCAATTAAAATTGTAACTTTAATATTATATATGGTGTAATTATTCTTATGAATTGTTATTAAATGTTTGTAATTAAGTATTCTTATTCAACTTTGAATTTTATTAAAACAAAGGCTTTTGGCTTTTTCATAGGTATTCACAATTGACATCGTTCCCTTTTTCTGATAACGGTCTGAAAAAAGTGATTAACTTTTTTATCATTTATGGAGTATATTAGTATCTACAAGAACTAGGTTTAGTAGTATTAGAGTCATTTTATGTAGGTATTAATTTATGCTCAAAAAATAAAATAATATTCCTTATCAGTAGAGTAAGCTATATATACCTAAGGGTTTATATTTATATTATACTATAACATCTTATAATTTAACTTATATTATAATTAATTATATACTATTATTTAATATATTATTATATAAATAATTTTTATATATATTATTTAATATTACACATATAACAATATAATAATGATTTTACATTATATAATATATAATATATCTTATATATATCTATTATATAATTCTACATTTTAATCTTCATTCCATATTAATATATTTAATAATTATTTTATATGTATATATTTAATATATATATTAATAATATATATCTATATATATATATAATTTAATATATCTTTAATTTTATATATATTTAAGTCATTATTAGGAGTTAGATTAGAGTTGTGGGGGGTCGGCGGCAGTTTCGTATGTGCTGAGTGAGATTATATAGAGGAGCAAAAATTATATAGATTCTCCCCTCTTGAGTCATATATAATGGTTAATATAGGCGATATCTCATATATAGTTTAAAGTGCGAGGATTTCCATGAACTTATAATCAGTAACTTTCGCAATCACAATTATGATTATTTATATATTTCTCTATTAACTGTATTTCATCAATATAATTATATGGTTAGCAGAAGCTTTTCTATTTCCTCAGTAATCAGTTTTCCCAAACAGCTAAATCTTCCTCTATTGAATAAATATATCATATCTATTATAACTTGATATGTTTTTAACATATATATATAAATCACTTATAATTTTTAATATCCTCTATTAATATTTCTATCGATATTATTCACATTTAATTCCTCTTGAAGCTTATAATCTTTGAGGTAGTGAAGTAGATAAATCACTCTTATTTTTCACTACATATAAACATTCATTCAAAGGGCATTGAATTATTATTTGTAGATTTAACTACTTTTCACAATAACTTTCATTACTTCCACCTAATAGTTTCAAGTTGCTTTGTTCCTTATAAAAGGATGAGTGTAACGTTTCGACTTGTGTAAGTCAAGCTTTTATCAACTGCATGTATTACTTGATTTGACTATTATTTTTTTTCAGATAATAATATTGAGCGTAATTATTCTATATACACTACTGCCTTAATAATTAGTACATAAGTGTCACACTTATATTTTATATATTTTAACTATATATTATATCTAAACATCTTACCTATGTAAACTTATTATTTATAGTGATGGAGAACTAATATGATGTAGCTCATTACCTAGCTTTTAAGGACGGTGATCTAATGTAGGCCACCTACATCATTACCTATATACTTCTTATCCTAGTCTACCTAGTTATATAATTCATTTTTTTGTTCAATGTTGAATTACTCTCTTATAAAATAACACTTAACCTCTATTACTTAATTGCTATATATATTGTTTCTTCAATATGCACTCAGTATTTTCTTCAAATTTGGTATAGACTATATTTATTATCTTATCTAAGCTAACGTCAGATACTCAAATCTAGTTACCTAGATAATATTATATAATGTCAATTTCATTCTACTTTCGGTCTTATACTTGACCTATATAAATATTAATATGTATATTAAACATGTTATCAATAATGAGTATTTGTAATTTATACTTGTATGTCAATGTATTATATTTGAGTATAGTGAGTGTCTCATATATAATTAGTTAGCTTATAGATACTATATTAATTATAGTGTTGGCTATAGTACCTTCATTAAATTTATGAGTAGAATAATTATAATTTACTTAAATGTTTATGCATTCTTTAAAACATGTTCTCATGATAATATATAAAATAGCTACATTCGTTATTGTTGTAGATGAAAATTTGATATGGTTACTATTAATTAGTAGCTATTTATTTCCTTTACTTGAGTAAGAAGAGAGAGAGAGGAGTAGATGATTAGAGAGATGCAGAGTGAAGTATGACGTAGACGTAGAAATATATGATTATAATGTAAGATTGATATAGAGTAATATATAGATAGATGTAAACGAGAGTAGAATAAATATTTATACATATTACTATTTATTAATTTGTAATAAAGATTTGATTGGAATATTTTAAGAGATGAGAGAGAGAGAGAGATGAGATAGAATATATGTATTATTATATATTATTTATTATCTCTTTTACTGAGTATATAGATTTTTAAGCTTATCGAAGAGGTCTAGCCATATTATATAATGATATGAGGTTAATTAGGTATTAGGAAATTATCACGCTCAATGTACTTGTATAATTCTATATCTTTAAAAGTCGAAGGTTTCGGACAATGTCTATCCTCAAGACACGGCTTTTAATTAAAGTGCAGAGTTCAAAGTTATGATTTTGGATAAATAAAGGTAAAAATCAATGAAAGATCAAGCCCGAGTGAGTCACATGATGGATATGTGATAATGCTTCGAGAGAGGAAGGAAGATCAATAGTGGCATTAATGGTACTTATAAGAGGGTTTCATTAGAGATGGATATAGTAGAAAGTTGAGTGGTACTTAATCATTTAGTGTTGAATAAATGCTACTATCTCAATAATGGTGGATTTTTGTGTAGAGTATAATATCGGTTAATATATATATATATTACTGTAATGTTACTAAGAGCGGTTGTCTCATATTTGTAATAAGAATTAATACCATGGATGTGACCTATCAATTCAATCACTCTAACTTCACAGAAAGGTAGAAAGCGACTTGAAGAAAGTTCAATTAGAAAGCATAATAATGTTGAATTAGGATGAATAGCTCTAGACTCCACCTGAGCAGGAATGTGTATATGTGTGAGTGGAATCTAAACTCCCTTCAATGTGTTGACGCATAACGATACCCTTTATTATATTTAAATTATCATAGAGAAATGCAAACTGGATGCAGGGCTAATATAAGAAATTCTAAATATATATATTAATATATATATATATTTATATTAATTATTATATATATATATATATCATACTAATATATATTTATATATATATATAATATATATATATATATATATATATATATATAATATATAATATTAATATATATTAATATTAATATTAATATATTATATATAATTTAATATATAATATTATATATATATTAATATAATATATTAATATATATATATATATATATATATTTATATTATTATAATATATACATTATATTAATACATATATATTTATATATATAATATACTAATTAAATTATATTAATATATATAATATTATATCTATATATAATAATATATATATTAATATATATATAATATATATATTAATATATATATTATTTATATATATATATATATTATATTAATAATATTATATATTTATATATATATATATATATATAATATTATATATATTAATTTATAATATATATAATATATATTATATATAATATCATTAATTATATTATATATTAATATATTATAATTCTCGTATTATAATATAAATTCAATAAATATTGTATATATAAAAAAAAACTAAATATATATAAGAATAATATAAACTCTCAGAGTATCTAACATGAATACATGATATAAAAAATTTAAGATAAACTAATACATTTCTCATAGTGACATTTAAAGCATCGATCAGAATTTTTTAATTCTTTACTTCAATTCATACTTTTAGAAATTCTCTGATGGATGGTTCGAAAGTCTTACAAAAGAGTAGGGCTTAAATGTCTTGCAGGATTTGAGAGAGAGAGAGAGAGTAAGAGAGAGAGATAGAAGAGAGAGAAGAGTGAGAGAGATGAGAACGAGATAGAGAGGAGAGAGAGAGATGAAGAGAGAGAGTAGAGAGAAGAGATGAGAAGAGTAGTGAAGTGAGAGGGTTAGAACTAACTTTTATTATATTTCTAGCTTTTTAGTTCGTAAACTAAATAAATTTCCCATAATATAAATCCAATGAGGAATTCAAATTACATCACTCACTCACCAAAATACCAAGAATTATGGATTATACTATATTTCTTGATTTAATATTTTCCCTTTGGTATATCTAAGAAGAAGGAGAGAGAGAAGAGAGAGGAGAGAGAGAGAGAGAGTAGAGAGAGAGAAGAGAGAGATGAGAGAGAATCGGTGAAGAGATTGAGATTTTGAAAAATAATACAATATATATATATAGATTCCAAAAACTGTTTATTTTAATTTATTTCACTTCTCAACCTATTCCGAAAGTAGTAAGTTTCGGAGTGATTTGGGAATTTTGTTTTCAGTTAAAAGTAATCACTTCTTGATATACTTAATCGAGATAAAGTTAACATCATTAAGAAGGATGACTAAGTTTTATTTATCCATCAACTCATTATAATGTAATATAATTCTCTACTGCGTTAATTATTATTAGAATCTATATCCTCAAACATACCACCCCTTACAAATATAAAGTACATAAATCATAGTGGCTAGAAAAATATCCTTGATCATTATTATATATTATAATAATATATATTTAATATATATTATATATATATAATATTTATATATATAATTATATAATATATAATATATATATATATATATAATATATATATTATATATATATGATCTATATTAAGGTAATTAGGGTTCATCATGTTAATGAATAACCATTAGATTAATGACAGGTGAAATACATATCAGATAAAGTGCTTAATTTTTAACTTCCTTTTTTTTTATTTATAATGTGCCGTTGTGGATTGGTTGTAAAAAGTGAAATAGTTTTTGATGAACTAAAAGTGTACCTACTAAGTTAAAGATACATGGTGTTACCACTTTTAATAACATGAATATATATATATTATCTATTAATATATAATATATATATAAATAACACATATAACCAAATCATTGTATACTATATAAAAATAATATATTTAGACACGTATTAATATTTCTTTTCAAACTAATATAATAGATATATATATATATACAATAATAATAATAATAGGTATTATAATAATATATTGGATTTAATACATCTTCTAAATTTCAACCATATTTGATTATTTTATTTACCCAATCAGCTATCAACAAAGATGTGAATGAATTATTCAAAAATTGGCCAGAAAAATATATAGCTTGTAAATTTTCGGTGAGCTAATTATTACAATTATTATTCCTTTATTGAATTTTTGGTATTTGATATTGGGAAATATGTTAAAGCAATTATGGCTCTTCAAAAATAGGTCGGTTATAGATCTCAGGATTATCTTCTTAAAAAAAAAGTCCGAAACATAAAAAATCTAATTCCGCATTCTCTGATTTCAAATGGCAATTGCTTGGCATATAGACCTCCTTTTTTTTTTCTAAAACTATATATAGGATTGTGGAGGTCTAGTTAAGAGTTCTTGAACCTTTGCAATTTTCTAGTGATTGAGATAACTGATTGTTTTTTTTTTTTTTTGAGATTTATGACATTTTAAATTTTGATATTCACGCTCACTTATATTTATAGAGTCTATCCTTTTAGAGTGAGAGATTG